>JASANE010030060.1:0-28077 GCA_030248225.1 Trileptium ribeirensis | reverse complement strand
ACTTCCCTGCATTCGCATGTAAACCCGTGTTTGATGATACGGGCGGTTTCGGCCTCATCCTCCCAGTTTCTGGGGGAGTAGCTCGGACCACCACCCAGTTCTTTTTTGGGGGAGGGGGGTAGGTCGGACCCCCTCCAATTTCGGGGGGTCGGTTGAACCAGCAGCTGCTTATAACCCGACCACCCTTTCACAAATTGGGGGGTCCGACCTACCCTCCCCGAAAAAAACTGGGGTCTGAGCTACTCCCCCCCCAAAAAAAACTGGGGAAGAGGAATCAGGCCGAAAACGCCCGTATCATCAAATACGGGCTAATATTAGAGTGCAGAGAAGTGTCATACTCTTCCCTAATGCACTCTTGGTTGTATTAATTCCACATAATCGTTTCTTTTTTGAACTCTAAACAAAATTCTCATATTATAGGTAGCGCAAAGGTTGAAATTCTTTAAACTATATTTAAGATGCACACACAATTATTGTAGATTAAGTTTCAAAGATTTAAAGTATTGCGCAGCATTGGAATACGAGAATTTCATTTGGAATGTAAAACATTCGAAGACGATTATATGCAAATATAAGCAAATAAAATATATATAGGAATTTGTAAACTGGCTGTGTGCTAGTGGGTTAAATTGATTCCGTATAATCGTCTCTGTTTTCTATTCTAAACGGATTTCTCATATTTTAAGCAGCACAACAGTTGAAACGCTTTAAATTAAATTTAAAATACATTGACAATTATTATTTTAAATTTAGTTTTTAAGCTTTAAATATTGCGCTCCTTACAAAGCCGGAATTTCGGTTGCGGCAGAAAACAAAAGCAATGTATCCAGATAGAATCGGTCTGGCAAACACACAGTTAATTTTAATTCCGACGTTATATATGAATAGTAATTATATAAGTGCACATTATGATTCGTGAAGTGTAAATATCAGAAATTAGTTCTTTGTTTATACATCCAGCTTTTTCAGCCATACGTTTGGAATTGAAAATCTCCACTAAGTCGTTTTCACCATCTGGCAATATAATCTTTCATTAAAAATGTGGGAGATTGCATTACTTCATTTTACAATATCCTGGGCATTTTTTGTGCCAAAATTATTTAAATGGTACTGAAAACCCGCAACGGCGGCTAGAAATTCATGAAGCATTTAATGCAACATGAACTGAGACGATAAATGAGCAACCGAAATAATTAGATAACATCATGCAACCTAACGCACCAAAAGCGTCTTCAGCGATGTCTGACTAAAACAGAATCTTTATAAGCTTTACTAAGTATTTAAGTGGGCAGAGTTATGAAAAGGGAACAAAATTGGTAAAGATTTATTATGAAGATTGAAAATATGCTGTTCAGATTTTGAGCTGCAAATTTCGAATTCAAACGTGTTAGACTGAACGTCGGTTAAAGCAGTTTATTGCAAGGCGTAAATGCAATGTTTTCAGCAAACAAGGATTACAAAATAAAATTACGTTGAAAATAGAATCAAAATTATTGTGTGCCTAAAATTATATTATACTGAAATCTATATCATTATTCAACATTCATTTACTGCAGTTTTCTGCGGAATCTATGTGAAAAGCAAATTATATCTCAGCACAATAGCGCACAACAAAAGAGCTTACCGGGTTATTTAGGACCATGTGATAACAGTATACTGTTCACGACAATGTTGAATGTTATTCTGGTATCTTAGAAAACGACCATACTCTGTCCCAGCTTTGCTCATTTAATACAATTTTTCAATATATCAATTTAGAAGAAACTGGAGTTTATTCAAATTGTACGTACGCAAATTTAGCTTAAAGTGAAACATTATATACTAAAATGTATTTAAACGCAAAATGATAGCATATGCCACGCAAAACAATAAAATATCTATAGAAATGCACACATTTTCGTTAGAAAAAATCAAATATATAATTTAGCTTTTCTTCTTCTTCTGCTTCTTCTGTTTCTTCTTTCCAAACCACATTTGTCCGTATCCGCCGCCGCCACCACCCTGAGACGGTCCTTGAAAGCTGGTCATTAGTATCTGTGGCTGCTGCATTTGTTGTTGATAACCTCCCATCATACCTCCTCCTGCACCTCCACCAACTGGGCCTCCTCCGAACGTCCCACTTCCTCCTCCACCACCACCGAACATTGGAGCTCCTCCTCCTCCACCGAACGTTCCACCTCCTCCTCCTCCACCACCAGTCATTCGTTGCGGACACGGACAATAGTGGGCGTCGTTGCCTGGCATTCCTGGCGGACCTGTAATATTGCAAAGTGACTAAAAATAAGTTGAACCACCATAATATTTTGCTTAGTTTGCCAGTGTAAGGATTAGCAGAATATTTATCGGTTACAATCGGCGCTCGTAATTGTACTCAATATCTTTTCACTTAAATTACAGCCGCTTTCTGTTAGCCTCACATGGTGATGAAATCTCTATAGCTACAACTGAAAATTATCCAGAACACAATTGCTATAATATATACACGAAATACATCAAAAGTGAATATGTCTGTCAAAAGTATTCTTACAAGTCACAGACACCCTCTTCCTCGAGGCGTCGTAGGCGTCGTATCCCATACTCTGCGACCCGGCTAGTACCCCAATGGGAGCCTGAGAGCGGACAATCCCTACCCACCGCCCCCGCTGAGGACACGGCTACCCCATCTAACCGGGACTTCGAACCTCGTGCATGCACGATAACTAATGTAACGCTAGCAAATGTCATATTTCACATTTCTAGCCCTGTGCAACTAAGAATAATAATTAGCTGTCTAAAAAACGAACTAACCTGGTGGTCCCATGAATCCATCCTGACCAGGATTTCCAGGCATGCCAGGTTGTCCGGCTGGACCTGGTGGTCCTGGCGCTGGACCACCTCCGAGCGACCTTCCTGGCTGTCCAGGCTGCCCTGGTTGCCCGACTGTGCCTGAAACGTAAAACATAGCATAGTAGGCAACAGTGTTGTCTTTTTCCTTCATTCGATAAACATCTAGAAATATAATTATTATTATGACAACTAAATCATAACAAAAAGGTCATTTAAACACATCTTTCGTGAATAAATCGAATAAAATTAAATAAGCCAAAATATGAAAATTATATTATGATGGAACGCTACTAGATACTGTTATTGACAGGTGCAGCTTGACCAAGTATTTGAGCGATAGAATGTAACGATACAAAATAAACCGCCACTAGCTAATTAAAAAATAATTTAAAAAATCTTTCGATATAATAGCAGATATTAAGGTTGGATTTTGAAGGTATACTCGTAAGTACATACAACTCAAGGAAAATGAACGCTGCGCAGACTGACAAGTTCCACGAGGAATCGTACGTTGTCTTAGCAGCGACTCGATTCCGAGCCTCTGGCTTGTAACACTAGCGCGCTACCACTACACCATAGGCCCCGATTCATTCGCGTTGAAGTTATGCCATTCACGCCGCCGCAGTGAGATGTTACAACACAAGATAACATTTAGAACAAGACAAACTAGCCACAAGCGTGAATTAACTGACATGAGATTCATCAAAATAGTTCTTTGTCGAGTTATCAACTTTCCAAACATAAAAAATATAGAATAAATATAGCAAAAGTAGTTTTGGAAGCTGTTTGTATGTTTGAAGTGAGCATTATTGCGTATCCACACTAGTGAATTCCGTAAATCATGAAATAAATTTATGAACAAACTAACCGTACTGAATATGTAGTTATGTTCAGTTTTTACTTCAGCTTAAAACTATGATGCATCTTATTGCTTGACGTGTGTCACACCAGCATGAGGGCTATATGACGACGTTATGTGAAATTTAACACAAATATTCATTATTGATCACTTATGGCTACTAGTAACTTAGTCAAACAAAATATGCATTCGAGACAGATATCCAGAGATCACAGGTTCCTCTACAGAGATGTTTTAGCTGCATTTATACTGTACTACGACTGTGCCCATGATTCCCAAAAATGTAGCTGCACTAGCGTAACATTCATTTCACAAGATAAAATTCTGAGAAATTCGGTGTTACTAAACAGCTGTACATTTGAAAACCTTGATAACTTTGTTTTGATAAGATCAGTTACGATATGAAAATTTTGTGTGTGAGCATTATTTCAAGCTTTTATTATTTGATATAGTGAGTTTCGATATGAGAATTTTGTGTTTCTTTGGGTTTCCCATTTCTTAAAACGGAATGTACAGATGAACAAAATTTTGTCGCTTGATTCTGAAGGTACCACAAAGCCGTTCTGAAGGTGTTGAGCAGTTTTTAAGCATAACCCAAAAATTGGGGGCGCCATATATGTACAAACGGGAGCCTTGCTACAAAATACGCTAACGTAAATCATTGTGCTTTGAGCACATTTGAAATCAATGACTGTCAAATGGTTTTATGTGGTTAGATGCGTTTAGCGCAACTTCCCTTCACCTGGATACTGTAAACTAAGTAATTAAATTTTTAAAACACTTCCATATGATTGCATTAGGCCTTCGCAATGAAGCTTAAGCCGTGTTGGCTGGCGCAAGTCAAAAGATTGTCACTTAGCATGCTGTCGTATCGTACAGCAAAAATAATCCTACTATATATGTATATAATGATTAAGTCTAACCAATTCGCCCTTTCTGCCCAGGAGGACCGCGACCACCCATCGATGGGCGGCCTGGTTGCCCAGGCCGACCCATGTTACCTGGACGACCTGGCCCACCGGGCCTGCCAGACTGTCCTGGAGGACCTGGTGGACCTCGTCCCCCGCCACCTGCAGGTCGACCTGGCTGTCCGTTTGGTCCTGGTTGACCTAAAATTTAGAAAAGATAAAATGAAATTTTGTAAGGAATATAAAGCGATGGTAGCTAGTACGTTTATTTTGAAATTAATAGCGACATAACCGTTCAGTGTTAACGATAACAAACACCGCTGCATTACTCAGAGCTATAATTGAATCTTTACCTCTTGCATTGGTTTGTACTTTGACCAATATTGAACAAACTATTGCCGGTGCGACGACTCCAACACGAGTCAACTGCATTACAGTTGAGCTCGCTAACCATTGAACTAAGACGCTGTTGCTTCGATCCTTAAGGCTCCACACAACGCGAGCCAATAACAACACGCAGCCAAACTCACGCTACGCAACGCACTGAGTTAATGTACTACTTTCGTATTGCATTAAGTTGTACCAAAACTACTACATAAGTTAAATGGTTAGTTAGAGTTTTTACCGCAACTACGTGTGAAGTTTCAACAATATAAATGGTCATAAAACAGTTCAAAAGGCCATCAAGAAGTTACAGCTTCAAGTAAACCCCTATATTCGCTATACTATAGCAATATTTGCATATTATAGACATATATACATAAAGGTTTTGCGTTTTAAGATATAAACTACCACCCTAAAACTGAAAATTTTTTGGACCGTTCAGCCATGGAAAAAAGCGTGGTCTCTCACGATAATCACTTACTGCCCAGTAGTTCGCTTTACTAAAATTGGTAAACATATCTGTTAAAATCATAACAGGTGCAGGCGATTATCATAAACTAAAGTCTATATGTTAGGCTACACTACATACTAAATATGTACTACGCTTACTTACCCATTCGACCTGGTTGCCCAGGTTGCCCTGGCTGACCACCAGGGCACATAGGGCATCGTATTTTCATTCCGATCATGCCAGCCTCTCCAGCCATGCCGGGCATTCCGCTTAATCCAGGTTGGCCGTCCATCCCCGGAAATCCCATGCCACCGGGAGGCCCCGGAGGCCCGGGTGGGCAAGCGTTTGCCATTGATTGATCGCAATCTGAAACGAAAAATGGCATTTGAATGTAGCTTTAGTAATCGGAAATGTCGTACACTTATGAGGATGCAATACCACGATTATTGCACTAAACTAAATCATACAGGTAAGAACCGAAATGCTTTGTGTTAATATCTAACTATTTACACTAAGTTAATAAATATTTCACAAATACACTGGCTCTAAGTTTACTACTACGCAGTCTGTATAATTTCGTGGTATGTTTTGTTCCAATTAAAATTGAAACACATAAACCTATATCTAAAGATTTCCTAACCTCTGTCTATACTAGGTAGACTTTATAAAATTTAGGTATGATGAACTCTGCTACATCCGTTAACTCAACAACGGTTGATCCAATCGATATCAATAAGAACTGAGAATCTTTGCGCGAGTTTTGAGACAGGGTTGTTTAGGCACACAAATTTTTCGATATTTTGTGTTATAAAACATGTAAATTCACAATTTTTCTTTTGCAACTTCTATAACTCTTGGTCTGATTTACAAATGTGGCTAAATTTAGATTCCGCGTGTAGAGGTTTAAAATTTTTCTTCAATGCCAAGAAGAGGTAAAACGGCACATATTTTAAGGACTATATAAATTTCTAATTCATTGGATATCACCATAAGTGTATTCATTTTCTTCCAGACTTAAATTTGTTAACCCAAGTATTGATTCTTGAGAACATGCATTTTTAGGCAATTTACATTAGAAAAAGAGCATCAGTCGGCGAATTATCAACTACAGTAAAAATTGGGCTAAGCAAAAATAGACAAAAAGTAAAAAATATTTTTCTGAAAATGTAAGATCTTTGCAATAACAGCCGTCGTTTATTTGGAGGCAACGGAAATTTTATCATTGAAGAACGAATCGATATATAGCAAAACTAAGGTTTGACTATCTCCATCGCCCATTTGTATTGAACGCAGCCACAAGTAGTAAAATGCTTCTGTAGAGAACAATATATCTTGTGCAAAATTTTATCCCAAGCAATACTTCTATTTTTAATGCTTGATGTTTGAATACAAAAACGTTGTATTTTCGACGAATTTAGCGCATTTATTATAAACTTTTGTCAGGATTTTTAAAATTTCAAGTGGTTTGGACGGCAGATGGGATCTCGTCACTCGTAGAACTTAGTATATGAGATTATTTTATAACTGAAAAAATCATATTTTTTCTGAAGGCAATTCGTGCACACTTTAAAGCTATCGAAAATTTGTCCCGTGGCGACATATATTTTGTGTCAACACCTACATTTGTAACTAAATATTAAATTTTTCATTCCGTTTCACAAACATAGCGTATAATGCATGAGTAAACATTAAGCAGCGCAGCCCACTATCCTATAAAGAAGTAATGTAGTTGCAGTATAGGCAACCGTGGTTCCAATTTTCTACGGCAGGTTGTGACGAGTTCACGCGAGCGTTTTAAATCGATTTTGAACGAGTTATCCTGAGTAAAAACCTTTGAACATATGTTGGCTAATTTTATAACTGACTTTTAATAATGCTAACCGTACGTTCAGAGATTTGTCTGCGCGGATTTATTACATATGCGGTCCAGGTAACCGGAACTGCGGAACTAAAATGCAGCTCATGCAATTTTCGATATACTAAGCCTAAGCCTTTGTCTTAGCCTATGCTCTGGTCCTTATATGAGACATACATTAAGAATAGTCCGGGAGCTCCCGCCCCCGACACCCTCGCTCTAAGATGTTCATTTTTCTAACGTCATAACGTACCTCCCCTCAGGGTTACCTGGGGCACATGATACAAAACACTGTTACAGAACAAAGAGCAACAATTAGAATAGCTTTTCCTATACCAGAACAGTTTCGTTATCGAACGCGGAGTGCACGATTTCAAAATGCTGTAGTTTAAGCTCGATTAAAGCGCACCTTTTCACTGATCTAGCGTGATTAGTATGCAGAACCCGCAATGCGACTACTTGCATGACGCATTTTTTTCATTACGCTAATATATTTCGCAATATTCCTAATAATACGTATAGTTCGTAAAAGTCACATGAGGTGTTCACTTTTTAAAACACAAACTGAGGGTAATCATGTTCAATAGCAAAATAAAAGCTTATTATTTTTAATTATTTTAAATCTTAAATGGAAACTTAATGTTTAAGAACCAATCATTAATATGGCAATATTTTGTGAGTCTTTTCCGTTATGTCCCACTTCCTCTCCGAAATTCGTCATTCTTGAAGATACATTGTTAATTTTAGTACCATTTTTTACTTTTAAATACCATTCGAACCGCTGCGACGAGCTAAGTCGAACCATGACAAAACTAGCTAGTTTTTATGTATTGTTCTGACACTAATAAATTGTACACGATAATTCCGTACACGCGGTTTATGGTCAGCATAATTGTGCAACACTGTGGTCGTGTTCATCCTATACGGACCGATTTGTACGTGTAGTATATAGACTGTTCAGATTGCATCTGATCTGCGCCTATCCAATACAGCAAGCACAGCTAATGTGTCTAATCCGAACCAGAAGGTATGATGCGAAAAATATACAAATACACAGTACACACAGTACACGGTAGAATATGAACATACACGCTCGAGGCCCAACGTCCGGAGGGTGCCGGATCCTCGCGAGGGCGTTGAAGTTCGGTTTTCGACTTCCTATGGGTTGAGATCACCTTGGGCCTCTCAGCGATGTGGGTGTCAGCCATGCGGCGGGGAATTGAAGATTCTACCCCTTTCACGATTATAGATTCGGTTCCTGCGGCCCACCAGTGGGATTGGGCCGCCTGCCGGGCAAGAGAATTGGAGCTTCTCGCGAAACAGGATGGAAGGGTTCGACACGTCAGGGAGGGTAACACCTCATACCCCGTAAGAGCATGTATCGATAAGAACCATTCGTATCGGAAAAGCTTGGACACAATTTGAACAAGTTATTACGTGTTTACATGGCGTCCTTGCAGGATTCTATGGAATAGACACTGCAACTCGTATAGCAAGAATGATATTTATTTAAACTTTGAAAAGTGGGTAGATATAAAGTTTATAATATCTGACGTACTGCAACCACCACCACCACCCCCGTCAGGCATCGGCATCGGTCGTCCGTAGTTTTGACGTTTTACGTTTGTATGACGAGTTAAGCCATTGTTGGATGATGAGCCTGCTAGGTGTAACATTTCGCTCCAAAGATAGTCGCTTTTCTCCTATAATTTTGCACAAGAAGTGACTGATATGTTGTACAGAAACAAATAAAAATATTTAAAAAGTTTCATTTAACAAAACATAGCATGACAATGTTTACAACTGATCAGGAATATGTAACAATGTATTTAATATGCATTTGCAACTGTCTTGTAATATGTATATGATGCGTTTGCACATTGGGATTGAATGCAAAATATAAGGCGTGGCGTCACAAAACGATTTCAGAATCTGATACAAGACTAAATATTTTCTAATAATATGACTTATTCATTCTTGAAACGCAATAAAAGACTATATTTATAATTTTAATGTATTCGGGAGTCTTGAACCACGGCTATATAATACCAAAATAAAAAACTATTTTATAATAAATGATTGTCATTCGCGAAAATACGCCAATTTCCAGGGGACTAAGAGAACCTGAGCTGTACTATGCGTTGACTAACAAATCGTTAAAATTCGCGGAAATACGCCAATTTACGCTAACCGAGATTTCGCCAGGGGACTGAGGGAATCTCAGCTGAATTATGTGTTGACTTGCAGTTATGACCAATGTTAGTTTTTAGTCATTTGGCAAAGTTACATGGTTTGTCTTGCGTATTTTTGTGTTCAGACAATAATTACGTAAATAAATACTGCGAACGAGTCATTGTCAGCAGTATTAGCTAAGTACCCTAAATAGCTGTAAACAACAATGTTTATTGAAACTGGATTTTTAAAAAGTCTTCAATTTTCAATTCTAATAGCGTATTCAATTTCTTATACAATGGATATAATCTTCACCTTAAACATTGCCATTTCAACGTCAAGTTCTGATTCAAGCTGGCTGACATCCTGATAAATGAATGGCACAATCAATATGCAACTTAGTATTGCGGAGCCGCTAATAGCAATGGCAAGTACCGTTACTAAATTACCTCCGTTTACCATTGCCCGATTGACACGGTGAAAAGCGGCTGAAAAATTGAAATGTTAAATAAAATACATCGTGAGGCTAAGGGAAAACTTTATATAGCTACATGCCGACCAAACAAACACTGCTTAAACGCGACTTGAAACGTTATATTCACCGAGTAGAATTCTATATCTATGTGATTCTTATCACTGGAAAAATTAAATTCTAATAATCTTATTCATGAGTGAAATTACGAAATATCTTTCTGTTTGATACAGTGGACCATTGGTTTTGAACTAAACACACACAAATTATTACGACAAAATCTAGATTGTATCTGTGTGGACAGTGCGCAACACCTTGGTTTTCATGGGATTTTAAAATGTAACTGACAATTGTGTTAAAACGCAACTTTGACTACCTTAAATTTTCCGGTGGGAAATCTTTTTCCATACGCACCTGCGATCCCATACGACAAGATTTTGCAGTACTATACAATGAAATTTAACCAACATTCCTTAGTCCATTTGGAGTCTTTTAAACGATTCAAAAAGTTTCTTAATACAACCAATTACGCTTTAGTATGAGGATCCATGTGCATAGAAAAATTGTTGGTACACAAAACAGAAAACGAGTGAGATAAATTCGGAATGTACCAAATCATATTAGTTTATTATCTAGTGGCAGTTCAACATCATATATCCCTTAAAGAAGCTAAATTTTCTGATACGTCGTTTGTCAAAATGTTACCGTGTAAGAATGATAATAGTGATAATCCAAGTTTATTGAGGGAATCCAGGAAATTCAATTAATTCATTCGATTTTGCCAAAAATTGCTGTTTTAAATCCTAGTTACTGTAAAATAAGGTCGAAAATTTTTAATAACATGAAATGTTTCGGTCAAACAGAGCCTGAGAATCATTGATAAATGTTGCGAATCGTATGCTGAAAATATTTAGCAGTACCATTTATCCATTATATATTTACAATATTATCATCTCTTTGGTAAAAGTTTAGAGCGGTTTCAAGGGGAGGGGACGAAGCACCTTGTGGGTTAGGGGCGGCAGGTGTAGACCAGTGCCTATGGGGTTGTGTGCGAATAAAAGTTTATAATGAATCTTGTATGGCATATTAGTAGCATCGTAAACTAGTGTTTACATCAAAGAAAGCTGTTCCTATATGTTTTAATATTTTTTCATGTAAAATTTTTGAACAATTTAAACCTTAAAGAGTTCAAACAATTTTGAGAGCATCCGTAAAGACTGGTGCGTACCGTTGAATTTGACGTATTTCAGGTCATGTTCCCGGGGGTTGTATCTCAAAACATATTAACATAATGAATAATTAAGTCAACCTGGCCAACTATAAGACTCGAAGTAACTTTGTCTATGTTTTAACTTTTTTTAGCTGTCTAAAATTATATACTTCAAAGTGTCAATTTCAATGTCGTAATTTATATTTGTGAAAGCAAATTTATTAAATTAACTAAAAGTAGCTTTAATGCAACAATGTGGAAAGAACGTATTGTCCGCAAAAGTTTCATTAGTTCAGACTATAAATAATTTCAACCGGTTTGAATTCGATGGCAACTGCTTTACTGGGGGTTTTCCGATTTATGGCCAAGGTTACCGTATTTATTAAGTAAAAATTTGCTTAACATACGATAACAATAAATGTTAAATTCGCAAACCAAGTCGGCCAAAAACATGAACCACAAGAAATGAAGAAAATCAAACATATAAAGAACATAGAACCCTACTTAATCGTACATTCACTGCGACCCAACACTGCAAAAGCTCCGTTAATAATGTTTATTAAGTTGTAACTCCAAAACTCAAAAATCCAACAACTGTGAGTACTAAATCAGAAGACAACAGCAAATATATATATGCATATAGATGTCAGAAAACACAGAGACTAAAATGCTTCGCTAAATGTGTTTATTATTAGCAATAACCGAGAATACAGACAAATAAACGTAAGTAATAGAAAGAGTTTCATCCGGAAACTGTGTTACTAGGTTAATTTCAGCCAATTTTTCCTCAAAAAATTGTAACGCTGCATTTTTATGAAAAAATGGAACTTATATTAAAACAATTCTAAATTTCACATAATTATTAAATCGCAATGATTTTAAGTGAAAATGAGTAAACGAAAATTTGAAATACAATTTGGGAAATCATGTGCATTTTCATTAAAAATAATATGACTTATTTTTTCTAAATATGTTCCAGACCTCTTATTTATACCGAAAATTTAAAGTAGCTATCGGAACTTTTATTACTGTGCAACTGATTTCGAAACTGAAAACTTTCTCTTTTAATGTTATAATAGCGTGAAATTTCGCGGAATAATTGATCATAATGATTTAGAGAAAACGGAGAATCTGAAGAAAAACCAGAACAATTGGCGAGATGTAGAGAAATTGAGCTCAAAAACAAGTGTAATATAACAGTAAATATTTAGTTTACGATTTTTAACATTATTTTTATATTGTACAAACCAGTGTAATATTTAATAAGCACCTCTATCACCTAATAGTAGTCTAAAATTTAGACGCATTATAAAATTAAATACAAATGAAGCGAATTCCCGACTGTTTTGCAAATTAAAAATAAACAGTGAAGGAAAAAGGAAAAGAACTGAGAACGTAATAGCTGTGTAATCAAATCCGCTATTTAGATAGAGGCCTTAATACGCTTCCGCTTGAAGATGTGCTTTAAAAACCAATTATAATAACAAAACAGCATGTCAAGCGTAACCATATTACATTCGCCTTCAAATTAACCAAAAGTAACGACAGGCAGCACTGTTTACATTGGTACATATTATGCAAAATAGGGCCGATGTAACCTTTAGGGGTGGAAGTGAAATGCATGCCATGCCGTTCTCGATATACTAAGCCTAAGCCTTAGTCTTAGCCTAAGCTAAGGTCCCTTTATGAGCCATGTCCTAAGCCTAAGCCTAAGTCGGGGGGCTGCCGCCCCCCTAAACCCCCGTTCTAAGCTGTTCTTTTTTCTAACATTATAACGTCCGGCCCCTAAAGGTGACATGGGCCCGAAATAGGATGAGTTATCTATCTTTAATGTAACGCTTTAATAATACATAAATGATGCATTTTCCCAAAGTTGATGAACTATAAAAGACAGCATCCGGTACACATTATAAAGCTAGATTTAAAATACAGTGCTATTACATCCAACCAACCAAACGGAGACATCTGATGACAATATATTCTTGTATCAAAGCATAGTATCAAACGCAAACAAAACGTAAATTAACGATAATTCATTTTAACGCAAGAATTAGAATATTTATAATCTCAACATCATAAATGAGGGTACATAGTTATTGCCAAATAAAACTCTGAATTAGGATAACCGATCACAAAGGCTGCTTACGTTTGCTACAGTTACTGACAGAAATAGAACGAATTCTTTCGTGAATCGGTCGTGAAAAATTCGCGAACTACTCGTAAAAGATTTCAAGTTGTTTATCATCCTCTCGCAATTTTTACGAACGCCTAGCTTTCAATGCTCCAAAAACTGCACGTGCACTAAGAACGGGTGGCATATTTTTTACAGCATATGTTTTAAAACCGTTTAATCAGGTGTCCATCATAATAATCTATTCAAATCATAATAATCATCATTGATCACTGATACGGCTTTTCGGCCCTGGAATGGGCATGCCGATGCCTCTACTGGCCGTTGATGCATCTGCGCAGGCGCTGAGCCCAGCCCAACGCCGACGATGGTTGCTGACCATACGAGCCCCGTCGTATGTCGTTTCCCCAGTGAATGAGGCATCGTTCCGCCTGTGCAGGATGGTAGGGCCTCGTGGTTGCGGGAATCACGAGCCCGGGTGCGGCTTCTATTTGATGGGTTGCCCCGTCTTCGCTTGCCACTACACGAAAGTTGACAGCCGATCGGCAAGCATAATAATAATAATAATCATCATAATAATCATCATGATAATCATCGTCATCATCATAGTCTATCATAATAATCATCATAATGATCTATTGAAGAGGTACACAAGTTGTGATATGACGGATCTATCTTTGTGACATTTATTGTACTTTTTTATTGTCGAACAAATTTTGAACTCTTGCCCTGTTCAACCCTCGCCCAACTTTTGACCTCATGTTCCAACTTTGGTTGTGCTTAGAACGTTTTGTGGAAGAATAAATTTTGGAAGGTCAATACTAAACTGGGGAAGGGGTGGCACGAACGTCGAAGATTTGCCCCCCTCACTTCAAAGGGTAGCAAATGACATAAAATAAACCGAGCCATACCATAAGGTAGTTAACATTTGTTGCCCGAAATGTGTGCCAAATGGTTCTTCGAGGATTCACTACAAACTCTTAAAATACTTGTTTTAAGCCAACTTATATACGTATATTTGTACCACTGAATATAAGTAGATTAAATCTAAAAACCTTAACGTGCTATATACGCGATACTAGTTTCGCTATACGTACCGTAAATATTTGTATTTACGCCTAATTATGGTACTGCAAGACGTTTTCCGCATATGATTTTCAACACTTTTAGTAAATCAGGAAGTTCCAATACAACTAACATATGTATGTTGAAGCAGTGAATATTATTGTCCTGGAAGTCTGAAGCAATATCATATGTCTTGATCGCTTACTACAATCTTAGTAGGAGTACAATTTGAATCTAGACATCAAATTATATTTTCATCAATTTAAGAATTTGCGAGCGAAAAGATCTATTTCAGTTTTGTGTTTGTATTAAATCAGAGATTCGTCTAAGTCTTAAGCAATATCATATGTCTTGATCGCTTGCTACAATCTTAGCAGGAGTACAATTTAAATCTACACATCAAATTATATTTTCATCAATTTAAGAATTTGCGTGCGAAAAGATCTATTTCAGTTTTGTGTTTATATTAAATCAGAGATTCGTCTAAGTCTTGAGCAATATCATATATCTTGATCGCTTACTACAATCTTAGCAGGAGTACAATTTGAATCTACACATCAAATTATATTTTCATCAATTTAAGAATTTGCGTGCGAAAAGATCTATTTCAGTTTTGTGTTTGTATTAAATCAGAGATTCGTCTAAGTCTTAAGCAATATCATATGTCTTTATCGCTTACTACAATCTTAGCATGAGTACAATGTGAATCTACACATCAAATTATATTTTCATCAATTTAAGAATTTGCGTGCGAAAGATCTATTTCAGTTTTGTGTTTGTATTAAATCAGAGATTCGTCTAAATTTTAACACTCGATGAATTTAGCTTTGTTCACTCTTCTGAGAAGTAACAAAAACAGACAAACAACAGGGACAAAATTGTATCGAATTAATTAAAATTAAATAATGTAATACACTTGTGTGTATATTTTTCGCTGAATATTCAATGACTTCCAACTCTTTTTTTATTTGATACATGTGCATTGGAAGCCTCAACTAGCATCTTCTCACCCAAAAACAAAATAAATCTTGAAATTATCATAACCAGTAGTTGTGAAATTTTGACAGGTTACATGACAATCTTTATTGATATTCCCAACAGATTTTTGATTATACCACTGACTTATGTAGCCTGAAAATGTGATAAAATGTTCATGTATTATTATAATCCTGTAAAGCGAATACATGTCAGATTTGAATTGCTGCATTATTCATGGGACTCGTGTGACATTGTTTTCGAATTTGATATAGTTGTTTAATATCTATCATTTGCAAGTGTTGTAAAAGTACATAAATAAGTTCAACCGTCGTAGCAAAATAATCTACGACTGGAATTCTTCGCCTGAGAGATTGAATTATATATTTCTTTAGTGACTCAGCAATGTATTATGTTCCCGGCTGATGCTGTTCCAAACTAATGAGCCTTAGCTAACTGTCGAATATAGGAAAAACACGCAAAAAATATTTGTACCGCCCACTTTCCACACCCCACTTTCAAACAAAAAAACTAAGTATGACTAAGTCTACTATATCCAGCATGCTCTAAATATGACGGCTTGTACATATCCTTTTTGCCTCTCCGAACCTGCTGTCCGCCATAACAAATTTCCTTTAAATCTGCTTTGGATCCTTCTGCTGATCCTTAACTATCAGAGCGTTACCTAAATTGATAAGCCGACGGCGGTAGAAACTGCATCTTATATTATTACTTGAAATTATTGTTTCTACGTGGCTAGTAAAAGAAATTAGTTTCCATGTTCTTCTTCAGCGTGGAAACAAAACACTTTTGTAAAACGTGCTTGCATTCTTGACATAAAAATCGGTCGCTTCAAAACCAGGTAAATGCTAGCAACGCTGCAAACAACCGCTAATGTTCGGTAAAACTAGTCAAAAATCGGGTGAACATCGGCAAAAATAGGGAGATAAATGGCAAAAATTATAAAAAAACATTTTGCAGTGCGAAAAAATTTCGAAACTGTATCTCCCTTCCCGAATCATCGCTATTCCTTCTGGGATTGCGGACCTCGAGCATCTATGGTCCATATTGATTAGTGACAGGCACATAGTGTCATTAACATCATATATAGCATACTAATTGTCATCAGCAAATCCGAGCCAACAATCTTACTCTCAAAATCAAGAACCTTGGCGTATTGCTTATTTATCATACGGAGCAACTCCATAACTATCGTCTACAGATTACTATCACATTCTAGGCGTGGCCATTTGGTTCCTTCCTGGTTGCCGAAGTTGTCACTCCAACTGGACTTTCCCATGATGTTTTGCAGATTAGAAATACGACCAACTGAAACATTAGGTGCTGTGAATGACGTAATAAAAATCTGACTATGGTTAGCTGTCGAATTTCAAAAATAAGTATATTTGAAAATGTGTTAAATCATATAATTTTATAAAAGGAGCCTGGAAGTTAAGTTAGGTACGAGTAACAGAGATCGCTATAATTACGTTATATAAATTACAATCCTCTTCAGCAAAAGTCGCTCAATATTATTATATTATAAAATCTCATAATATAATATCTCTACTGCACAAAAGCAAAAGTAGTTCGCCGTATTTATCTTGTTTTCAGCATTATTTAACTTTCTGTTCTGTAACCCGCGTGAGTTCTCAGTTAGTGTTAGCAAACGGAGTGGGTCTACCTAAAGTACAGTCCAGAAAAAGTCGATAACTTCTGAAATAACTTTGTACACCCAATTGTTTATTACCATATACTCTATATACATTAATAATACATATAAACATATACTTACATATTCAAAAACAGGATCAATGACACCGAATGTATTGATGATTACACACAACCACTTTGTTCCTCCGATTGCACGAAATGAACTGCTTAAGCCTAGCGCGCGTGAGCTTAAATAATCTTTTATCTGGGACCAGAAACCTAGGAATTTCTCTAAAGCGAGGTTTACACAGTAAAGCATTAGAAATTCTTGGAATCCAAACTTAAACGAAAATTTGCGCGTTAGAGAGTATCTTTTTATGAAATTCTCGGAATCCCTAACTCAAAACAAAATTTGGAAAATTCAACAGAAATACACTTACATTTTCGCTAATGTAAGTGTAATAGTTAAGGCACCCAGGGCTTACACTCAAATCCGATAGGTATTTGAGTGTAAATCCGATAGATATTTGTGTGCCTAAACTGTAGTCCTGGCACACAAATTTTACAATTTTTAATTGTTTTAAACTCTCTTAATCTTAGTAATTCCAAGAATTAATAAAATTTTTAGGCCCAGAAATTGGCGAGGGGGTGAGGCCTGTAACTCCTTAACGGGTGGACTAAATGATGCCAAATTTGGTATAGGTAATCTACAGTGTGCCCTATAGTATTTGGTATCAAAATTCGCATATGCCCAAACCATCCCCCCTGTCCAGTTTTGGGTTTTCTCCGACCAGCGACTAAGGCTCACTGTAGTAAAAAAAACTCATACTTAAAATACACAAATTTTTATGCGATTTGTACACACTTGCCGTACATTCATACACAAAATTCATGAATACATACAAAAAATATATGTGCCAAACAATCAACCACGTACATCAACATTGCACAGAAGAAAAAGGTAAACAAACAAACAACACATCAATTAGCTTCACACGTAAACCTACTATGTGACGTAGGAGAATAAGATTTTCCTACCAGCGTATTATACCTTAGGCTTAGACCTTCCCAACCCTCGGGGCATGTTCGCGCAAAAGGACAATGAGTTTAGGGCAGTAGTAAACTCAGAAAATAAGTTAATTTAACTAAGGTGGAAATAAATTCGTTCGTGTGAAGTTAGGTTAAGGGCTTTGGCCCGTCGTGTTTGGGGTTCACGACTTAATACGTCCCCCGGCTTCACATGATCAATTTATTGCCAAACGGGAAGGCATAGGGTTGTTACAATGCCCCCTCCGTCGGGAAAAATTTGTCCTCAAATTTCCAATACAAGTTATCTGAAGCAAGTACATCTACTACAACAGGCACACAGTACAGTATAAAACATTACATTTCAACATTCAAGTATTTTTCCTTTACTGCAGTGTTTGTAGTGTTCTTAGGTTTTATTTCATTAATTGATTGTTCATACTTGTTCGTCGCACGATTTTACTGGTTATACATACAGTCACATTCAATTCCGCCACACACAAACGCAGCTATTCGGTACCATTGTTCAGTAGGAGTCAAGGGCACCTCCGTTCTTGATTAGCTTTGAATTGTCATTGATTTTGTGGTTGACACTAATTGAGTGAATTGGCTTTCGTCGTTTTAGGCGTTGATTTTCTTTAATTGAGCACACATAACGATACAATCAGTCGCAAACATACAAACAGCAATCGAACATTCCGCTTTGTTGCTTGTGCGTGTAGGGACGTGAAATAGAACAATAAAACGCGAATTAACCGTGATGACAACTAGTAATATTCGGGCCAGGGCTTATCCTAAGTACCAGCTAGCTTCGTTCAGTCTTACCATCCCACACATATAATACATACATAAATTAGCATACATGTACATACATCCCACTTCTCTTTTAATCCCATATAGGGGCAGGGGGTTTCACTTTATGCCTTCTGTAGATTTTTCTATAGGCAGAAATCATACAAATTAGGTTTAATTAAATTGGTCATATTTTAAACATATATACTATTACACGATAATATTTAATTTTTTTTATATTTTTTATAGTAATCTGAAGTTTTTTTCATTCTTTCTAGGTTCAGCCGACCTATAATTAGAGAAATGGGAATATATAAAATAACAAGAAAATATTGCAAACAGCGTATACATTACATGCATAGCCTCGATTTAAGAAAATAGGGGACGCTAGTTTTAACAGTCATTAAAAATATGTTGAACAGTACTACCACGAGGGAATATGATAATTAGGGAATACGGTTAAGCTACTTTTATTTCTCCTTGTGACTATGCATGTTTATAACAAAACACATTACACTAGTGCTACGCGATTTGAACAACATACAAGGTAGGTGATAAAGATAGTCATGATATAATGCACACGTACGTAGCTTAAAAATAGTTATAGTTATTTCTGTAAACAAAACATCTGACTTTAACATGGTTATTGCATGCTATACAACTGCTTTTAAATACGTTACCCGCTGTTATTTGTTACTTAAATTTGAGAAAAGACCTCAAGAATCAATAAACGGGCACCTAGATACATACAAAAAACGTATAATGGTGCGTAACTTATGGTAAACTTAACACGAGTAAACTTATCATGCGCCCCTATCATCACTTTTTGTCAACAGCGGTTTGGAAATGGTTGCTCACTCAACCCTATAAGTGTTTTTGTGACCACTGAATGTTTCCATATTTTGATCAGAAGCACCCGAAATGTTAGATATTTTTGTTAGAAGAAGGGTTAAATTTATATTAAACTCTTCTTATGAACTAAGTGGTGTGTTCCATTCGTTTAAATTATGTTTCACGCACATTCAGTCTGTTTTTTGAGTGAAGACCACAAAAATATTTTTTATTTTGATGGATTTAGTGGAGATAATTCCAATAACATTACATGTAACGAAACAGATCTCGGTTTTCTTGAATACTGATATAAAGCAGATGTATGTCTTATAAGCAACGTCATAAACTATCTAGGTTCCACGTTTAGTTTAAAAGGAATTTTAAGACATACGAGGTTGGTTGTGCTTCCGCTGTATTAGAATAACGCTGACAGTTTGAGAGGGCTAGATTTTATTTAGAAGCGATTATATTTTAGCTAATATTGTACGCATACAGAAACATCACTCTGGATTATCAAGCATATATATTATTATTGTTATTGAGCTCCCTGACGTGTGCTTATGTGCACCAAAGCTGCCTTTCCTCATAATAATTATTTACTTTATCTGAAATGTTATACTAATATGTTGTTTTATTTATAATTTACATGCACGAACATGCAGCAATTGTGTGAATATCAATTTTATAGTGTTGTTACACATATCATGAAAATGCAACCTACTTCGCAATTTAAAACATCAAAGTCAAATATCTTATGCTTCTAATATACCGCGTAGAACTTGCTTTATTATAATAAATATTATTGTTGCTTTGTTACATGTTTATTTACATCATGGAAAAATAATCTACATCATGATTTGATATGTTGTACCAATTGCCTGACAATGCTCCCGCTTGCTTATACTATGCAGCAATGATGTTTTTTTTAAATTGGATTAACGGGAGATTACATGATGGGTTGAAACAACAAAAGTGTCTTTCGACTTAGTCAGCCTCTGCTATGGCGACAAGCTAAGATATTCCTAGTAATGTAATTTTTCAACGAAACTACTGTGTTTACCAAAGTTTACTGAATTTTTAGTATTAGATTTCATAACCGTACAAAGCCAATGTCAACAAAAAAACTCGAGATTAATCACTAACTTTATTTTCCAACATTTCGTGCTGTAATAAGAACAGTTAGTTCCCTATACTTAGAATAATTTTCTTTTAAGGTCCTTTGAGAGATGTGAACCCATTCCATTTTTTACCGTTCGTTTCGCAACCACAACTTTAAAGATAGTTGGAGCTTCCCCCAACTCGTATACAGTGCCAAACCATTGACACTCCCTAGGGTTGTAAGAAAATTTGCAAAACACACCTTACCAAGCGAAACAAAAAAAACAAACATCTAGTGAAGGTATAATATCGACCTAGGATAGCCAGGGGAGTGTGAGAGAAATAGGCCGTATGGGTTTCTATTTTAAGCATAAGTACTAAAAATATTACCGTTGGGTTTAATGAGCTGAGCTAAATTTTTGAGCTAGAAAATTTCACACTGTAGTGCAAAGGCACGAAACATCAATTTGCATACACAAATGTGATATGATAAAACTACATATGTAGGGTTCACTCGAGAAAACTATTTTTTACCCCTTTTACACGGGATCATACCCCTGAGGAACATATACACCCAAGCAAAGTCGAACTGGATGGCCACTAAACCGGAGCCCAGTTCGCACACAATTTGTTGATAAAGTACAACATATTCAGTTTGCATGAAAATAGGTACAGGTTTGCAAGACTCCCTGGGTATCTTTAAAATACATTTTTTACCCCCTTGAGAACAAGATGCACTGCATACACGCGGCTAGATGGACATTAATCCGGAGCCTAGCCGAGGACAGACGGTAATGTGTATAAAGAACACATATCTAAAGGACATGCTAGCAGAAACATCAAGTCTAAGGCTTAGGAATTTTTTTGAGGATCCTACAAAAGCATAGAAACAATATAACAACTCCCATGTCCACCCGACCAATCCTGCTTGTTCCCAGCCAATGTCGTACTGCCTCTACTGGTCAGTGCTGGGTCGGTCTGACTGCGCAAACAAAGAGAAACTCACTCAGACTGGAACTCGCCCTACGGTGTAGGGGTTCCCCCGGTTGCTGGCACAGTGCAGGCGGCAGGAGATACTTGTTTTTCAAGTGTCTGGAGAACATCGTTAGTAATTTTGAAAGCGCTGTTCTCAGGTTGCCAGAAAGCAGCAGTAGAATTTCGAGAAACAAAATGAGCAAAGTCAACCGCCTAGGACCAGCAGGATAAATCACCGAATTTAGAAAAAATTTTCAAAATCCATTTTAAAATTTTTGACTGAATTTCCAAAATTTTATAGCTCATTTTTTTTACTTTATGTGATATCTCATTAAATTTTCGACATTATATATGAAACATAACTGAAGGTCAATCTTTCACCGTTATTTCAGCTCTTATAGACCGTACACAATCTTGACCCGCACATATTTTCCTGAAACCGCAATTACAACTGTCCCCACGCAGTAATTCACCAATTTTTGTTAAACAAATCCTTATTTGCATTTTTTGTTATAAATATAAAGATTCTTTCCGCTTTCTGTCTTTACAATGAACCTGAAACTGACATGACCCAAGGAGCGTCTTTAATTACATAGCAGCAAATATAGAACAGTTAATACTTTGAATATACTCAATTAACCTATACTACGTAGTCACTGAATTTTGTCCAAGTACCGAACTCTAGACTAGCGTGCAGGCATATTTACCAACCTTTACGCAAAGTACTTTTGGTTGCACCCACTAAACTTGTCAGCGTAAAATTTATAATTTTAATTTTATCATAACCCTTGCTTTAAGAGCGAATGAGCGGAACTTGAAAAGATTTTTGTCACTTAACTTAACTTTCTATTAAAAAAATTTTTTTGGACTTTAGGACAACTACAATTGCAACAAACAAAAGAAAATTGTATGAGACTAACTTAAGCTCTTCAAAGGCTATAGAGCCCAGCTTGATACCGAACGCCAACATCATGCGTCTGGCGATGCCAATCCTTTTCGAGAATTTGACGGTCTGATCCTGAAATTAGTAATGACATAACTACATCATCACCTCAATTTTCCGAGAATTTTAATTCGCGTTCCATTACATTAAACATAGTCAGTTATATGAGCAGTAAGCTAGCTTGGTTAAAACAACACACTATCCTATTTGATCATGAATTTCGGCTCTTAAACTCGACTCCGAATCTTATACCAGTTTTCAAAATTTAAGAACTGCCTTCCATGTTAGTATTGTAGAGAATTGTTTTGGTCGCTATATTACGATAAGTATTAATCGTTGCCATTACATTAGTAGCGACGCCGTGATTATAAATATACCGATAAAATACACCATAAACCACATTTCAGTGCTTAAATAAGAACGTAATGAAAAGTACTGACAAAATATAAATACACCATTTGCCCACACCTAAGCTATATGTAATTTATATACACCCAGAGTATTTAGTATAACGAAATCATAACGTATGTTCTAAACATCGTTGCCCTAAAAGCATAAATTTATATTACGACATGCAATTACACGACATGGGGGAAGAGATCTGCACACGCCAAACACACACATTACATTTAATCGTGAGGTTTTATTCCTCTTAGTTTTTTCATAGTTTCAAAACGATAACTTTCTTCTTTGAACTCAGTCATGGTACAATCATTAAAATTTTGCATTTCAGTGCCATTCTTGTCGCCCAATTGTATCAATTTTGAATTTTTACTTGGGTGGGGCTTTAAAATATCCTTATCTTGAGTTCTGTTACCTCCTTGATCCATCACTATTGTGGGTCCAGTAGATATTGACCTAAAAAACTGTAAGAACAAAAGACAGAATAATATTATTTCACCAATGGCTAGAATAATGACGTAAATCCAATTAGTGAATTTTTGTTTTTTATTTTGGTAAATTTTTCCTTCAACGTACCTTTGCAAGGCTAAGTCCGCTGATATAAATGATATATTTCCTCGAATTATGTTCTCTCGAAATTTTGTCAAATTTACTATACTTTGGGTATCAGCCCTTAGGTTATCCTCAAAAAATTTTTTTACATTGACTAAATTGGGTAAAATAAATTCAAACCCCGGCCAAGACTGGTTTATAGTCAACACGGGGTCAATCTGTTGGAAGATAAGACTTTCAGAAATATATGTTTCATTAAAATAAGTCATAAAACCACAGTCATGTCTACGCGTTGGGATGGTTATTTGGCCGAGCGTCAAACCACAGCCACATGGTATCCTAATAACGCACTGGGTACAGAATTCAACCTTTCAAAGCACCTGCCCATCACAAAATAAACGCCAGTCAGAATGTACAGCTGACATGAACCAAAAACCTCCTGTAAAGTCAAAAGTCTGAAGCGGGTCCCTATTTTTTGGTCATCACAACATCACAATATTTCGGTATATCCACATTTTCACGAAATAACTCGATTTCACAAACTTTATTAACATCAGAAATAATTGGGAATACTGTTGGACACCGCAAAAACTTTGACCCAATGCAGTTAGCAAGTTGTTCTCTCTCCATTAAAATAAATTGAGAACCACCTTTATTCACGCCCAGTAAATCATATTTAGGGTTGATCTGCATGTACACATTGCTGCCTGGGTCTATTTGGCCATATTTAATTCCCCAGACGTCAAATTCCATATTTTCACGCGCAATTGGTATTTTTAAAGCCACAATCAAACTCTCTGTCGCCGAATATACTGCCTTTACGAGTGGTATAGTATAATACTTGTTTATTTCAATAGGGTTATACCTTAAGAACATACCACTTTAGGAAATTTTATTATTAAGAGATACCAGAGTCTGCTTAAGGCTTAATGGTGGAATAACACTAGGCGAAATATAAGCCCTTTCAAAATAATCCAAGACGTTTACTAGACCATAGATGCCCTCAATTTGTTCATTCCACAAGAAAAAACTAGACATCCACCGTATCAGGTCCGCTATAAAGTTCAATTCCACTTAACTTAATTGAACAGATTGGTCTAAGGCGAACCCTAGGGACTTAATTGAATTTATAAATCCCTCTTGTACTTCACCTAGCTTTACTGTTAAATTTGAAATAACATTAATTCGTTTATCTTCATTTTGAAATCCCTTAGTAAGCAATTTTGATAAAGAGATTAGTCGGTCGTTAACTCTAGCTGCTTCTGATGATACACCGGTTACTCTTGTGTTAAGTGAATAAAGGACTTTCCTGACTTTAGAAGCATCAGCACCCGCTCCAAGAATACAACCTCCAAAAATAGACTCTATAAGGCAGGCCAGTCCACTTAAAATGCCCCTTTTGCTTCGATAACCGTTTTTGTTTGGTTTTATTAAAAATTTCAAATTTTCACCAAGATTTTCCAACTTAACTTTTGCCCGCCTATAGGTTGCAATAAAAGCCTTATTCATGTCTACTGACATATCACAAAATTGCCTTAAGAGGAAACCTAAAGGTTTTGAAGTGTTTTCATGACCCACATTGAAACATGAGGGCGATAATTTTGGTTCATTCATACTAAGCTTTATAGGGATAACTGAGTGGTTTTCTATAAAATCCTGAGCATTATCCAACACTCCCTCCTTTTTGAAAACTACTGAAAAGTGTTTGTTTACCTTCACTATAGAATTTGGATATTGAGGTTGACTATGAACGTTAATGCTGAGGACAGCAAAAATTGCTAAACAATAAAACATAAAACACTTACCGTGCGCAGATCTCATTCCCGAGGACAACTTTACATTACTTTTTTCGTAAACGTCCCTCCCATAAGGTACCGGTTCCACGTTCATTTTGCGTACCATTACTGGAAGCGTCCAATGTTTCTCCATCCACAAGTAACTCATTGCAATCCGTTGACGGTCCTGGACTTTCCTCTAAGTGCCAATCTGAAGTAGTATGTTCACTATTCAACAGGTTTGGAATGTTTCCATCCCCATCTTTTCCGATAACATCTTTTTCTCGCTTTGAATTGTCAAAATTTAAGTCACACTCGTCCAAATCTGTGCCATATCCATCTCCTAAGGTATGGGTAGGTTTTTCATCCCCGAAGCAGGGTTTACAAAAATTTATATGAACAATTTCATCGGGGTTCGTTCCCTGACATGGTCTTATACAGACATTTACATCGCTGTTAAATTCCATTATACGGTAGGGACCATGCCACAGGTGGCATAGTTTAGGCGTCTTTCCTTTCTTAACAGCGGGGCAGTAATACCATACTCGTTGACCCAATTTTAATGTGTGATGATAGACAGTTATGTTATAGTATTTTCGCTCTTTGAGCTGAGCCCGGGCGATATTTTCGGCAGCTAGTTTTCGAGCCAATTCAAATCCAGTTACGAGGATTTCTCGATAACCTTCCAGCATGTCGATTTGCTGTAGACTGTAGGATCCTAGTCCTATCTCAATGCCAAAGCGGGGATCACGACCATAAAGTAGAAAGAATGGTGTCTCCTTAGTAGACTCGTGTGTAGCGGTACGGTAAGCAAATAATACGAAATTCAAATACTTGTCCCAATCTGTATGCGCGGTATTCACGCATTGAGAAAGCATTGTAATCAAGGTTTTGTTTAACCGCTCACACTGACCATCTGTAGAAGGTCTGTAGGGAGAAATATTTAGTTTCCTAGTATCGGTAAAATGACATATCCATCGGATTAGTTCACTCATAAAGTTAGAACCACGGTCAGATAATAATTTGGATGGAGCCCCATACCGAAACATAATCTCCTCAACCACAAGTCTAGCTATAGTCTTGCTTGTTATATCTGGAACTGCGAAAGCGTCGGCCCATTTGGTTAAGTACTCGGTGAACACGACTATGTGTTTATTTCCTTGTTCTGTTAGCTTTAGGGGACCCACAAAATCCACTGCCAAAATATCAAAAGGTTTTGAGGTAACAGGTATCGAACGGAGTGGTACTTTAACTTTCTTCCCCGGGCCCTTTTTGGTAGCACAAAATACACACGAATAACACCAAGTTTTGATGTCATTATACATGGAATTCCAGTAAAACTGTTCTCGAACTTTTGCAAATGTTCGGTCAAATCCCAGGTGCCTCCTCCAAGTAGGTCATCATGAAAAGATTCTATAACCTCGGGACGTAGGATTTTAGGCACCACTATTTGGTAACAGACCTTGGTTCTACCATTAGACCTCTTTTCCTTCCACACATGGTGCAGCAGTCCATTAAGAATTATAAAATCTTCATACCTATGATCATTTTCTTCCTTACCACCACCTTTAATGACGTTCTGCAAATAATCAATCATCGTTCGTAATTCAGGATCACATTGTTGCAAATTACGCATATTCTTCTCCATGTTCCAGCAATCTTGATTACTTGTTGGAGGACTTTCACACGCATCTAAAGTATTAAGCACTGTTACACAACTTATATTTTCAACCCGGGGAAAACATAATTGATCATCATCTTCGTCTTCCTGGATACTGTCAGAGCAGAACAACATGGGACTCTGGGATAGTGCATCACTATTCGCATGGAATTTTCCGGGTCGATGTTGCACTTCAAAATCAAATTCAGATAAAAGTATGACCATCTTAGGAGCCTGCCGTTTCCTTCAGAAAAATTCATTAACCATTTTAAAGCTGAGTGATCGGTCACTACTTTAAATTTTCTTCCGAGCAGGTTGTGTTGAAAATATTTAATAGCCCAGACAACTGCAAGGCCTTCTTTTTCCGTTATGGCGTAGTTTTTTTCAGCAGGGGCCAACGTTCTGGAGGCATACGCCAGTACATGCTCTAGTCCATCGTAGTCTTACGACAATACAGCCCCAAGACCTTCGTTGCAGGCATCTGTTATCAAAATAAATTGTTTTTCAAAATTAGGACTTTTTAAAATCGGTTCTTGAATAAGCTCTGTTTTTAAATCTTCAAAGGCACTTTGACACTCAGGGGTCCAAACGAATACAGTACTTTTTTTAAAAAGATTATTTAATGCAGACGCCCTGGATGCAAATTTTTTTATAAACTTTCGATAATACGATGCTATTCCTAGATAGCTTTTTACTTGTTTCACGGTTTTTGGCATGGGATACTCTTGAACAGCATTAACCTTATCCGGATCGGGTTCAATTCCATGTCCAGATACGACATGTCCTAAAAACTCTACTTTAACTCGATCGAAGCTACACTTTTTCGGTTTAAGTTTCATGTTCCCTTCTAGGAGTCTTTTGAACACGTCAGATAAATCCTTAATATGTATGTCAAATGTCGGAGAAAATATTAGTATGTCGTCGATATAGGATAAAACTTTATCCTCAAGTCCTGCCAGTAAAAATTTTATGGCTAGCGTAAAAGAACTAAGCGCACATTTCAGTCCAAAGGGCATGACATTAAACTCAAAAACCCACTATCGGTTATAAAGGCCGTCTTCT
>JASANE010030059.1:0-15087 GCA_030248225.1 Trileptium ribeirensis | reverse complement strand
GTTTGCGATTAAGTAAGTTTCGCGTTTTATAGTATATCTTTTTAATGATTGCTCGGCCACATGTGGAGAGATATAATATACATCTGAAGTTGTTGATTTGTATTCGAAGGCGAACACTTGATTTATTATTTGGGGATTGGATTGAACTCAAATAGAAGTAGATTTATGATAAATGTAATTATCGCCTGCCTATATTCCCGTAGCAGAAAATGTTTTTCGGATTTTTTAATAAAACAGGTTCAGACACAAATATATTGGAGTACGATAGAGAAGTATCGCAGCTGGCAAATTACTTTTGCGCTGTTGAATAGTGAAAAATCCAAAAACGGTTTAAAAACTTGCACAAAATTATCTACTGAACTAATATTATAATCATTTAATTCAAATTAACAGTCGCTGATATGAAATTTTTAATAATGCTACGAAACGAACAAACAGTAAAATCAATTATGTTTTAAAGTTACAAGAATTTTTAAAAATTTCATATGCCTGCTCGATATAAATTATGAAGGTAATCGTTGCTTTATAAACCGAGCAGATTTGTGATTCAGATTGAGATCATACAGTTAACATTGGCTATTTATCAAGTGCATATTGGTTTGATTGTTCGTAGTGTATAACTGGTTATGTAGAATGTTATGAAAATATGTATGCTTTTAATTTATTATAAAATCGGGTGAGATTTAAATTTATTATTATGGGACATTTACGCGCGCGCAACGTATTATTTGATTTTTTTCTCCATGAAACGCAAACTAACCGGCTACTCCACTAATAACTAACGCCAATGTTTTTACCTGATAGTTTGTTTTTGGGAGTAAGGGCTTGCTATATCATGTATCTCGAAAATATTTTAGGGTGCTTCTGTTAGAAAATGTTTATTTAAATTGTGACTTTTACGTAAATCAGTCTAGTTTAATGTCCCGCGATAATGTGACACAGCGAGGTCTGCCGCTTTATGCGCTGTATCCCTATGACACATTTCAAGTACGTGAAGGCTCTGTTTATGGCGTCTAAAATATCGTTCGAATTGTTCCGTTTAGTCTCTTACAGTAACTGAATCGATTTATTCATATATAGGTGTCCATTAAGGGATATAGTACCGGGGTTATTTTAGGCCCTCCCAGATAGGGGTCAGTAAACGGAAAAATTTACTGACCCCTGAGGGGTCAGTAGCAAGGGGTCATTTCAGAAACTAGGGGTCATGACCCCTTAAGGGGTCAGTAATTTTATAAAAATTAATACATTTTTTCTTTCAGGTGTCCCAACATACCTCTGTGGCGCTGGTTTTTTTCAGTTTTTGGCCATAATATATAGTATACATGCATATTTTAGGTTTGGTGACCAAATAATTGATCGTTTATCGATCGTGAATCGATGATATGCATGTATATGAGTTAGAAATGTTCTAGTGACCCCTTAAGGGGTCAATTTTTTGAAAAAACGTAAATTTTAAGGGGTCGTTTTTGCGAAAAACTAGGGGTCGGTTTCTAGGGGGAGCTGATCCTTGGGGTCGCGCCCCTCTAAAATAAGCCCAGTAGTACTGCCGCCTTTAAGCATCGCACTCCCCTAAGGCTTCGCATCTTTCCTTTCCACTCCGATAGCGCAAGGAAAATTCTAGCAAAAACTATGAAAATTTTAGGAAACTTTACAGTGTATATTTTAGAAATTTACCCACTATTTTGTACCCTTTCACCGGAATCGTCTTCCCCTACGCCGATCGACCTTGGGCTCCTATGAGTTAAATCTGCATAATTTTATATTTTGGATGGATTAGTTCAGCAATATTGAGCACAACATTATCGATAAATTTCAGTTTAAGTTAACATGACTAATCGGAGATTCTACAGTGGATTTTTTTATGGATGATTTCTAAAATCTATCTTATTTTGTTCATGCAAATCGTATACTTTTTTAAATGAAATAAGTTATATGCAGACAGATATTCCTACGAAATCACAAATAGCTCGATTGGGCTCAAACAACTGTGTTTTCAACCGGTTTTAGCCCGAACGCCACTGTCCAAAAAGCATTCCGTAAAAATATAGTATACACCATTACTTTATAAATATATATAATATATCAGGATCTAATCACAGTTCCGATTTCGGTAAGGAATAGTGCTCCAGCCTCCGACAAAATGCAAAACTTATAACGGAACCTGGATTCTAATGAAAATGCTGCTTCATAATTCAAACCAGCTGGTCCAACAGTGCTGTTCTATCCCTACAGTGTTAAATTTCAAACTTTCAAACCCGAGAAGGAAAATAAACTCAACAAATCTCCTTGAAAAAGTAAGCAGGATGAATTTTTCTGACAGTGTTTCTTTACCATCTTAACCTTTATGTTCACCAGCCAATACTTGATGGCTGATTATGGGTTTTTCTTTGAAACATTATGTGGTGTATAGTTGTTTAGCATAACTTGATTACGTGATACGCAAAGCAACGTACCATTTTCCGAGAAATTACTTAACTTGAAGCTTTCCGACTTGAATATTGGGCAGCAACCTAGCATTAGTAATAATTGCCACATTGCTGCCCCAATGAAACACTAGCCATTGCGTTTACAATATCCTTGGGTATCAGTACTCAAGCTATGGAAGTGAACTTCTCTGCGTCACAACCGTGAACAGTGTTTTGAATAAGATGACAACATGTGTTAAATTTATTTGGTGGGCGTACTACCACAGCTTCCCGCAACTAAGGCATAACTGTTAAGAAACTGGACTTGGGCGATTATCTTTCAAAATCGGAGAAGTCATTATAATTTCTATCCATTAATATGTGGCCTAACTCGGGCGGAGAGGGGAAAATAGACAAAGGTTTGCACTCGGTTAATGGCGGTTGCTTTTAGCGTGATACAGCTTACAAATGAACACAAAGTGGAAATCAATGTTACGTATTGGAAACCATCAAACCGTGAGACAAGCCGTATCGCTTTGCAGATCCGCATATCAAAAAATTTAGGTTCCTGAGCACCATTTAAAGCTCCAGATCATAAAATTTCCCCGGTAGATTTCAAGTCCACAGTAACTTTATTATTCTTCCTCCATTTATGTTTAAAATTTATCAGGTAAAGTTAGGATCGTCTAACAAAAAATCATCGAGAAACTATGGCTTCTTGTGCTCTCTTTAATGTGTCCAAAAAACAGTAACAAGTGTTGTGGAAATATATACATTAAGCAGTGTGGCTGGCATTCTCAGCACATTTTATCTTTTTGTTTTAGATGGACTGCCCAGGTTCCGGTCCTTGTTTCCTCGATGACACTTGTAATAGTATTGCACGGCTAGGCGGAGCTCGACATTTAGCAGCTGTGTTATAATATAATATTTAACTTGCTACCAGAATGGAATTAGACATTTTCGGCACCACTTTATTGCAGACATCCTAAAAGCTCGAGTTTTTGCAGAGGTTTATATGAAAATTAGCGGCAGTTATCTCTTTCCAAAACTCGATAGACCCAGCCAACACATATTATATTTCGTAGGTAGCATATACCATTAGATATAGTGAAACCCTAGATTGAATTTTCATTGGAGGCATTTGTATATTCAGTCTGAATTCTAATACAGCCTATATATTTGTATAATTGTGGCAACATTTTCGTTTATTTGAAATGTACCTATATCATGTTTTGTTTATTTTAATAAAGCTGCAGCCCCAGCATAGAAGAAAATCTGTAGAAGATTCGCTAAAATAGCGGTTTATTAACTATTTATTGGATATATAGTATTGACAAAAAATAGCTGGGGCTGCGAAAAAATATTGCTGTGTGTCTTGTTTTTGGAGCGATATTGTCAGCATGGATCGTCTAGTTGTCTGTATAACGTACAATGTCAAGTTTTCTCCTCCAGCCCATGTCACTTTTAGGAACTTCCCGTTTCCCACGGGAAACATTATGATGTCACAAACGATACACATTCTCTTTTTTTACGAAAATTTCCTAGTTCTTTTCGGTTATCCTCCCTGTCCGGATTTGTCAATCTTGGAGATTCAGATCTGATTTTGTTATCAACTGATGAGGCGATTCAGAAAATACTGATTTTCCCCGCAACACTGAAAAAATTGTCGATTTTTTGAGGTTCCAATGACCCCCCTGGGTACTATTCGTCTCGGCTTGATGAGAGAAATCTACGGGTGTCTAATTTATTGAATGAGGGGCCAAAATAAAATGCAGGTCATGCCGTTGTCCATATACTAAGCCTTTAAGGTCATTTGACGTACACTAAGCTTGACCCGTGTGGCCTGTCGCCTCCCGAACCCCCCACTGTAAGCTGTTTTTCTAACCTACCTACCCTCTAGTTAACTTTCTAACGGCGGCGTAGATTTCTCTCATCAAACCGAGTCGACTGGCACATCACGTGCCCATATTCACAAGACAAAATTAGGGATCACTGAGACTCAATTGAAAAAAACATTTTCTCAGGGATATGGGTAAAATGAACATTTTCTGAAGCGCATCAATGAGTTGAATCGATTCATACGAAAATCAGCCCTGTGTCTTCAAAACTGACCAGATTCGGGCTGGCGGGGATAACGGAAAAGAACCTAACTGCCCGCTTCCAAAATTTTTCCAACTTCGCACCTCGAAATTTTATCTAAAATGTTTAGAAATCTCACAAGTATGAAAGTTGGGAGATTTCCCGCTTCCTCACTGCAACCTATGTTATCTCCAGCTGAATTAAACCTGACCGGCGACCTATCGTAGTAAATTTTATCCATAGTACATCCTGAAATCGAACTTTTCAGGCACATATTTTCCTATTCGCCCTTATCTTTAGAGCGAGATAAAATTTAATAACAATGAACAAAAATAATAACGACAAAATCTGACTGACAAAATGTTAAGACAATAAATTTACAGAGCTGAGACATTTGAAATTTAACAAACCGCAGTCTTCATGATACTTCAATAGCTGTTATATTTTAAATGACGACGTCCTACATCAACTTATCACACATACGCTATTAACTGTCTGTTTTTAGCATATATACATGACTTAATAACGATAAGGCAAGCATAACCATTTCGCTGCAACGCAGACCACGTTCATGCCTACAAATTCTATTTTGCGTTTACATAAGAAAAGTTTGCCAATAAATTATTTTGCCGAATCACAAAGTGTAACTGCCATGACTATGCGTTTCATTGTCTATCCGTGACTGCATTGACGATATTTTTTTGTAATGGAAAACCATGTCAATTACAACAGCACAGCAATACGTACTATGCGACAGTGTTTGCTATTATGAATTACAATTGCAATCTCAAACCTGCTTCGCAGCGAACCCTCCGTTTCACTGTTTGGACATCCTACTGCAGCAATGTCTGGCGGAAATGACTGTCAGCTTTCGAACGATCAGATTTGTAGAAAATCGGAAAACAATTTTCTCGAACAGATTTCGCACATTAATATATTTTAGTATATCATATTACAGGTTAGAATTTGGGATTGAGGCTCGGGCCGAGTTGAGCCGGCACAAAGGAACTGCAAGAAAAATACCGCAACATGTGGGTACCCCAAGGGGGTTTAACACAGCTGAAAGCCGGCTATCCAAAGCTTGACAAATCGTTTCAGAGCTATCTACAGAAGAATAAAGTCTCTACATCATTTCCAACAGCCAACTTATGACAAGCAATATAATGAGCAGTCTTATTGAAAGTTTATTCAGTTATTGCTTCATCTTATATCATGGAATATGAATATGCGATATCGAAAAATCATCGATAAAAATTTGTCACAGTTGAAACATATCTCAATACGTCCACGAGGCGTTCTGACTAACAACCGGGGCAAAGAATTAGTTTTACAACGAACATTGGTCAATTCTAGCTAGGCCTTTGTTTAACTATTGGGTGAGCATTTACCCCGGGAGTAATAGGTTTCAATAAATGCCCATTATATACAAAAAATACAGCCAAAGTAACACTGAGAGGCGAAAATTAAATGTCGTTCTCGATACATCAACAAAGCCTTAATCTAAGCTTAGGTCCTTATATGAGACGTACACTAACCCTAAGTTGGGGTGGGGGCTGCCGCCGCCCCTGCATTAAACGTTGCCTTTTCATTCTTTATAACCGAACGCCCGTCAGGGTTAATCACTTCACACAGCGTTTTTATTTTAACGCGGTCCGTCGTCTTCTCTCACAGTATCGTCATCGTCATCATCTTCATCAGCACTTCCGCCTTCCTCGTTTTTCGTACCACTTTTTTCTTCAGCATCCATTTGTTGATCGAGTTCTTTCGGTGCTTGCAGTCCGTCGTCATCTTCTTCTTCCTCCTCGACTTCAACGCCTTCAAACAATGCTTTTTTCATTGAAATAATAAACTTTCGTGTCAACAATTCCGCTTTTCTCTGTATATGACCGTATAATGTTTTCAAATAAATTGTAATTGGTTTATACTTTAAAATGCCATATAATCTTTTGCCAATCACTAAGATTCATGCTAAAAGTTAGAATCACAAAATGACAGACGTAAGTTTATACGGAAACGAACAAAAATCTATACTTTTTTACAGCTCTTCAAGAAATCGAAGAACATTTCGACAAATTAATTTCCAACGATGTACGAAAACCATAAGTCATCACCAATAATTATGGTGCTATTAATTTAGCTGGAAGTACCTGCATTATGAAACCTTTCGGAATGAAAATTATTTCCCCATAAATTTACGTATCAGGTGTTATATTGAATGAAACGAAGCGAGCCACGCAAGCGCAGTTTCCAGTGGAAGAGTAAGTTAGAGGAAAAGATCATTAAAAAATTTACTTGTCTGTCGTCGTAACTCAGAACTCATCTTCCGATAGATAAAATTCAACACTTTTTGTTCGACAGCATTGGTTAAGGTTATGACGATGTACCCTGTTGTTGGACTTAAAGAATTCCGATCCCACTTTCCTGATAAAAACTAGTTTTGGCAAAACGAGAACCAGCACTTTACAGCCCATAAGGGTTCGCATAAAAACCGCAGACCACTATCGAGAATACACCCATAGAGATCTACACCTATGCTGAATAACAGTTGGGTGGAACCAATATGATTTGTTGACATTTTGCTAGAAATATCGATTTTTTTTCAAATGTTGACATGCTAAGTGCGTTTATAGTTATAAAAATCATGCTGAATATGACAGAGGGTCCAACATCACCATATCATACCTCTTCACGGGCTTCAAGGATTTAAGGTCGACGAACCCGACTTCCATAAATGTAGTCTGTCTTCAATGGTTGGATATTGCACGCAGGCGATCAAAAATGGTATATAATAAGCACGTTTTTGGGGAAGCTGAATACTAATGGTTCTATTACCTACAGGAATACTTCAGGCCTTTTTCGGTGGTTTTCAAAGAATTCATACGAAATTCTCGATTTCCAGAATATAGTCTGTGTTGATTTGTCTAGTCCATATTTTGTCACAACGCAACAGCAAAAAGTGCAGGATTGATAAAACTAATAGTTATTGTTATAAAGTTTTCAGCATAACAATATCGATGAGAACTAAGCTACAATAGTCGTTAAAAATGTGTCCATATTAATAACGTTTTAGCCAGGTGCTGTGCATAAACGATAGCCAGACCAGTTGAATCGATTTGATGAATGAAATATACTAAAATATAAGTGGATATATTTCAAAATTGAAATTTATTTCACAGACTAGGCGGTTTTTTCACATAAAACCGATAAAACTCCTGTGTGACGTATAAACTGATTGGCGAAAGCCGATTTTTCGAAGACTAAGGAAATTATTGACATACAACGACGGTAATAGCGGAATTTCTTCAAATAGAGCTGAACTTACTGTAGATAAACTCTGTTTTCTCCGTTTGTGCTGTATAATTATTCAGTGGTTTTGTAGATTTTAGCTATTTTTTGTATTTGCAATAAAATATACTACGCACATAGCTTTGTATCTAGGCTACACCAATAATTTTCTACTTGAATTGTCTAGAGGCGGACTCAAGTTTTCTTTTTGAACATAAGTATACCTTGTCGTTACGGATTTTTTTCAGAATTGCCGTTTTTGAGCAGTTATACGTGACTACACAGGTATGTACACCAAGATTGTTCTTTTATCAAAATAACGAATTGATTCGCGCACATATTCTGTCATTGGTATTAGCATTTTTGTGAATGTGAACATGGGTTCTGCGATGTACTAATGAAATTTGCTCATTTCGCACGTTTGTCCGTGTTCATCAATAATGACGTTCTGAATCAGATAGCAATGTTACCGGACTATTTGTGCATTACAGCATATTTAAAAAACCTGATTGGTAATACCGTTTTCACTTGTACGCAGTCAGCCAAATGCGATGCTAAATAGCAAAATACGCGAACAGCGCCTACACGTTGCTGCATCGCAAATCGTGTACACGCACATAACGGAAAATATGTGCACGCACCCAAAAGGGACTCATGCGTCAACCAGAGTTTGTTAATTTCTCACTTGTGGTAAATGAACAATTCGACTTCAAAGTTATTTTATTCTATTAAATCCGTTATTTTCATTGTTTATACAAGAGAAGAAACTGTAAATTTTGAGAACAGAAATGGTCAAAAAAGGTGGAATGATTTACTTTATCAGTATCTAGAGCATTAAATCGTTCCGATAGTTATGATGAAAGCAATTAATGCATGTAATTGCGGCGTAGAATATATTTAATACGACAAGCGACAGGGCTTACAGCGTGAAAATATACCTGAAATTTTTCTGCAGCCGTGATTTATAAATCACGAAAATTTCTCATTTTTTCTTAACTGGAGGCAGAAATACATAAAAGTATCCTACGGCATTCGATTCCTGCCAAAACGGCGCTAACCTTGCACATAACGTAAATGCTGTTAATGCTATGTATTATAAGCTTTTGCCTTTACGCTCATGAAACACACTTTGGATCCTCATAATAGTCACTAGCTCCGTTCCTGATCATTGTGAGTCTCTATTCGGACCAAATAGATACGATAGCACGACCATGAGATTTAGCAAATGATTCATGAAAGTTCAATTCAGATTACTGATATAATCTTACCTTCCAATTCTAACAGTTCCAATCGCTTCCTTATCGCCTTTTCTTCGAGTTCGGTAACTACTTTTGGCTAAAAAAGCATAATAATGTATTGAACCCTATAGTCTCTTGCTATCGGTGGTAACTGGGTGAGCCAAACGCCCGGATCCGAATCGGTAATGCTGATTTCTAGCAGCCAAGTTTTTAGTTTTCGTCCCTGCTTACTGGATGTGGTGCTACTCCATGTCGACTGTCCCCCAACCGCCTCATCTTTTTCTGATTTTATTACCTAATCATTTACTCTCTGTTCTCGATAATGTTGTGAAAACTGGCGACACATATAGTTGCATGAACTTGGCGCTGGAGTATGTAACAACGATGTTTGATCCAGCCTTCCGAAAGCCTGCGTAAGAGGGCTAATGGTCTATTTCCTTAATGCGACATCTATTGGCGATCTATATCCAAAAAATTCCTTCATTGATCCATTTCCGATTCGGAAATTTTCTGATCCACAACAAATAATGCAGCGCTGACAACAGAAAAGTGATGATAACAATATTAATTTTGACATAAAATGAGCAAAATTTGCAGCGTTAGAGGCGCAGCGACTGCACAGACCATGAAGTTAGGCAACTTTCACAGATTTAAAGGCCTTTTTTGTAAGAACGGAAATTCGTCTACCAGCATCCTTCCTCGGTGTCGCAACTTGCAACCTCTAATTATGGGGTTGGCCAGAACCATGGATCCTAGCGAACTCAGCTTCGGGGACCCGCTACATACGAAAAAACACTTCATCATAAAAAACGAACGAATATTGTAAATTTATTGAGCTGAGATTGCCGCTATAGCGGTAACACTAACTACTAAATACGCCAGGTTGACCAAGCTGCCACGCTCTGGGACACCGGACTGATCATAACGTCGCCACATTATTAATAGAACGAAACTATAATATCAATATTTTAGTTAAGAAGGACTGAGTGACACAAAATTAAAATGAATATTGGCTCCGCCTCTCCCGCGCTGTTGGAAACTAATAGAGATATAAACTACCTGCACCAGAAAGGCAAATCCATAGTTTTCCAGCACCTGAAATTAAAAACTTCGAAGCACGGCCCGTTCCCGAGAACTAGCCACACATAAAAGAACTGCCTCCATTGCTAGATATTTCGTCAGAGGCGGACCTACCCCGATTTCCAAACGAGAGCCAGGCGTTTGTTTCATGTCCTATGTATTTTTGGTCAGACCTTGAAGTTTGTTTAACATTATACTCAGCTTCATATTAAGATTTTGCTAGGCTGTCTCACTTCTTATCAAAGCTAAAAAATTCAGGTGTTTCAAAACGGATATAGTGGAACATGCATTTTCCATGCGGCGCACTAGAACTACATTTTTACATTGCATTTTCGACCAGTGTGATCAATAAAAACGCTATAATAGTGCATAAACTTCATTATGGTCATAAAGTTTCTTCATCCGAATCTTGATTTCCTGTTGCAATACTATTCTTGTAAAAATTGTTGTCATCATGGGAAATGTGTTTTTCTTCCGTAGAGATAAAATCTTTTTGTGATAGTTGTGGCTCGACAGCACGAATTTCACTTAAGCCAGTGAACGTTACATGGACCAGAGTTATCATGCGCCATGGTATATACTAATGTACGTTCCATTGTTAAAATACACTGTATAAAGTCACACAGTTGCTAAAAACTCACTTTGTTTTCAATATGAGAACCGGTCGCTACCAAAAAATAAATGAAAATTATTGTCCTTTTGCGATTTTTCCCGGCAGGTACATATGTCGCTGCAGAAATCTGCCTTTCGAACATTGTTATCTAAGCTTTGTGGCCATAAGTAGAAGCAAGTAGCCGTTTTTGTCGAACCTTTACGGCCTCGAGGCTCGGCATAGGAAGTAACCTGACGAACAATTGTTCCTAGCCACTAAATTGAAGATATAGATTTTAAATTTGTAGTGTTTGTTGGAATGGGCTGCTTAACTGTTTTTCATGATAAAACGTCGCTACTTCTAAAGTAAGGACAGTTAATGCGATAACGGTATCATCATGTTTACAGTCAAACGCCTGCGGCATAAATATGAGATGTGAATTGTATTTCTAAAACAGCTTCTCTAGAACTAACGGCATCTATACAGCGCCGGATGGGTCTGTTAATTCATTACTTGATTCGTTGTACAATCTAGCATCAAAGAAGCTTAGTTGAAGGTACATCCACTCTGGGTCCGGTCGTCAGTCATAGTGGGACTTATTAGCATGTAGCTTCCGTATAAATTGGGACACCTTCTCCAACTTATCTTTACGCCTAAAAAGCGCAATAACCGTTTCCTCGCTGGTCACTAAGTGTAATGCCATGCTTTTTTCATCTCCTTCAAACCAACCATCGCAAGCACATCGGAACAATATCTCATGCCGCTATAAATGTGGCACGACAACCGCGCTTTGTCTCGCCATTTTTATCGTAGAAGAGGTCAGTAGAGCAATAAAGACAACCATTAGTCTTGACCAAATTGATAATATAATCGTCTGTTTCTCCAGAACTATCGTGGTTACAAGCGCGTGCCTTGTCCTTCGCAACGGGTCGCACACCCACAAGCTTGTTTATGACACGCGTTTTACAAGGAACGGTTACTATCCTACGTAATCTAGGCTTCAAAATCCGTTCAAAATATCCGCTCGTTGTGCTTCCATTACATTTCGACATTCGTCCATTTTTAATACACGCGCCGCAATAAGTACTCCTGCAAAAGTGATGTAAATTTGCCTACTATTCCTCATTCGCTCGCGTTGCAGTTTATTTCATTTTCTTGCCCTTTTCACGAACGTCGCTTGCAATACTTAGCCTCTCCAACTTTTGTCATAATGTGTTCCAACACAAGTCTGATAACACTGACTATGGAATTGTAAGGGAACCTATTTTCTTGTTGCTTAACGTTTGTAATACTGGTTCGATCGCCAATATCTGAATTCTCGTCACTTTGATTAACATGGGATAGATCTTTTTTCTTTATCTCAGTTATCAACAGCTATGATCCTGAATTTTGCTGACGTACTAGGCATCGGCACAGTTTCCTTTTCGGTTATCGCCAATACTTGAGCTGATTGTATTATTTTTTCTGTTTTCTCGAGTACAATATCACTGATTATGTCGTCAAATACTGGTGATTTTTCCTACTGCGCAAGATATTTAGATACCACTGTGCCGTTAAATGGTTGAATGCTGGTAGGCTCATGGCTTCGAGCAGACTATAGTGCTATTCTGCACAAATCCAGTGAGCAAATCAGACAGGGCCGCATTGTTTTGCTGCAGCCCAGTCGGACCCAAAAATAATCTCCTACTTTCATCATACAGTCATATTTCGTTAAATTTATATTGTTACAATGATGAACGTATATATTTAAAAGAATCTGTTTACCTAAAAACGTAATACATAATAATGTAAGCTGAGGTCTTGCGAAAAATTGTGCTCTCTTGTACATCGAAACGACATTAATCTCGCTAGCCAGATGTAAAAATAATGTATAGTACCAGGAGCCCGATACCTAAAATAAAGCATAGCCTTGATAGCCAGGCACGTAAAAAGAATGTAGAGATTCAACACAACAGCAGCTGATGGAAACATATAGCACTAAAATATAAGACTATAATTTCCAGTAAAAAGCTCTCCAACAACGTCGCTTGGCGTTTACGCTACTTTTACTGTCAGCTATATACACAAAGTCAAAAGACCTAACTTGAACCTGGTCGTTTCGATGAAATATGCGGCTGTAGGGTTTAACTGATAACATCATAGTGTTCGGCATAATCCATAACCCATAATAGTGGTCAAATGTAGGTTTCCGAAAACTTGGCGTTTAGGTCGTTTCTAGTCACAGCCGGCGAGATAAAATCTAGATTCGCAGTTAACGATACCTGACTTTACCAAAATCTTTATAATAGTCAATTTTACATCAAAGTTGACAAAACAATGACCTTCTCAGCAAATGAGAAAACAGTGACCTTCTCAGCAAATGAGTAGAAACGTTGCCGTTTAAAGTTCATCTTCGTTCATCTTTATCGCATTACATTATTCTATATAATAACATGACATTATAACAGTTCGAATATAATTAAGACACTGATTTTATTTAATTTAAACTTTTCTCACCTTACTTAGTAAAACTTTAAACAATTTGAGCAAAAATTCATCACTCTCAAACAAACACAAGCAACTAGAGTAACAGACTAAAATTATACACATCGATGCGTTACTGCATACATAATAACCTACCGGCATTGTTACTTTGAATGTTCCTTTCTCCGCTTCAATACTCTTCTTGATCACAGCTAGACAGTCGTTAATTAGCTTCAAGCCTTCTTCTCGTTCAAGCGTATTCGTCGTTACGACGTACTGCGGTGGAGCGATGAGATTAATCTAAAATAACAAAAGCAGAGTAGTCTTGCGTAGTACACTATTATTCATCTACTTTCAACAAAGATATCCTACTGAAATCCGAGAAGAAACGACAATAATATTCCGTTGGAAAATGAGCTAAGAAAAAAGCGCTAACACGTGAAGTTAAAAACATTTTTAACCCTTTACTTCCTGAATTAGTTTTCATTTCGAGTATCAATGAATTATTGGTAGCCGGGAGGTATCGAACTCTGCACGTTCGGGTGATGGTCACGTTTAGTAACCACTGAGTCATCTCGGAGCTATTTTTCGGATTCTTAAGACTCCTCGTCAAGCGAGCAAACAACATGCATGAAATCGTATAGTATGCCGCAGCAACTATACAGTCAAAGACACAAAATTTGATTTCATAGAAATCGACAATTTTTTAGACTTTTTTACCTTATTAGGCAGTTATTGTGGATACCATCAACAATGTCTCGCGGACTACCTACTTTAATTGGCATTGTTTCTGTTGAAAGCTTGAGCCCTTCTATTAACGCCGACTTAATAGCATCGATACCACCGTATCCGAAGCATCCAACCTCGATATCTGAAATCAATCCAATAAAATAACCAAATTTGATATATATCTCGCTCGAGATTTCGAAACTATTTTAATTAATAGTAAATTGTATTTTTAGATCAAATTTATTTCGAGCGAGTGACAGTCATTTTTGACTTGTATTGTATAACGGAGTCTCATGAGGACCAATTTTCACCCTTTATGTATCACATTTTCAGATAATCTTAATAAGCATTATAAAGTCACTATGAACGTTTTCGAGGCTGTTGAAAACGACGATACGATTGAAGATTTAAATCTATGTCTGACGCACCCTTTCCTGGACCGCACTGTATCAGCTAATACGCCCCGACTGCCTGAACTGTGTACCGTATGCCCTGGTAATCCTTCCACAAACCATACATAAATTCATGATATTCAGTCTAATGATATAATCAGTTGAATCTGTGATTATAATAAAAATTTTCGACAGTACTAAAACGATTGATTTATTTGAGTGTGTAAGAATTGATTTTGAGTGCCAAAAATGTGGAGTAATTTATTTTAACAATGTAACTTTGGCGAACGGTACCGTATGCCCTGGTAATCCTTCCACGAACCATACATAAATTCATGATATTCAGTCTAATGATATAATCAGTTGAATCTGTGATTATAATAAAAATTTTCGACAGTACTAAAACGATTGATTTATTTGAGTGTGTATGCGACCGATGTATCCTTTTTGGAAAGACACTGTATCCCCTGGGACCACCTTCCCCTTGAACAGTGCATGATTTTTAATCCAATGCTTTAATATATTACATCTGTGATTATAAAGACTTTAGAGGTTGCTAAAACCATGGAGTGTTTCGAATTGAGCGTACCAGTGATCATGATTATGAAATAGAACACCGGTATAAACCGAAATTTTTAAAGAAACTACCATTTGAATAATCTTATTGCTGTTTAAAATTACATACAGCGGGTACGATTTTGAATGGTTGCAGTTCGTTTTTTAAATATGCAAGTTTTAATAATTATAGTGCGATTTTGTCAGCTTTCAATAGCAATACTAACGAAACGAAGATGGACATAGAATGTATTTGTTAGGATTGAACC
>JASANE010030058.1:0-27256 GCA_030248225.1 Trileptium ribeirensis | reverse complement strand
TTATGTTATGTTTGTACGCTTTCCGTTCAGTTACGTATTGCTGAATAGACGGATAAAATGAATTTTCTCAAATCTTTTATTCGACACGTAATTAAACGTGGTTGTGCATTCAGTTTTGTATTTGTGATGCTCCTATGTTTTCATACTTAAATTAACAATTCAGAACTGTGAGCCAAAATTAAAAAATACTCCCATAAAAATCAAATTTTCAGAATTTTTAGAAAACGTTTTTTGATGTTGGGGGTTAACGATAGTAGTATTATACGGTTATTTAACCACTTAACCCATTGAAAACGTTGGCTTAAATGCCGCAGGTAAATTTGGCAAACATTGGAATCTAAAATAGTGAAATTTTGCCACTTTCTCACTATAAATGTATGTACCCCATAGAGTCTATAGGTTTAGTTGTTGCTGAATACTATACAAGCAAAAATGTATTTGCGTGGTATGCATCAAACAAGGCAAATGTTGCGGTCGTACAATGTAAAAATAACTCTTCTATTTATAATTTTTCTTAATATTTGTAACTTATAAATTTCAAAAGTTTTCGTTTATCATTGAAAGAAATAATAGAGTTCTTCGGTTGTGATATTTGACTAAAATGACGGTAGTGTTACCAGTGAAACATTACTGGTACATAATAATTACTGTTCTTGCGACACTAAAAAGGGTTCATCCGAACGACGAAATGCTCGCAAGGCGGACACTTTCCACAAGCGCTACATTTCTTCTCGCTTTGCGAGTTACTAATATACTTTGTGCACAAACGCTTAACCTGATTTCGTATTCGTGTATCTTAAAATTTTACTTGTCTGTCTTGTTCAGATGGCTGTGTTGAAAAACAATTGTTAATACCACGACCATTTAGCCATTGCTGTTGGGGACCGATAATCGAGCCTGGACGGCATATCCGACACCACGCAATACATTCCGCTGCAGTAATGTCAAAATGCTTCATCATCCAACACGCGATAAGTGTTCCAGTCCTTCCAAGGCCAGCTGAAACAGTACGACTAAAACTGCTTACTGGCAGCACTACCATCTATTCTACAACAATAACAAACTCAGTGCAGCGTCGCCGTATCGCCTATTTTTATTCGCTTGTCAAAAATCTTGCTTGATAAATTGCAGTTACACTCAGTATGACAAACATTACATAAGCAGTCTCGACAACCAACAGTACTATTTTGGACTTCTATGTGTACCTGATCTGCCACAGATCAGATGTAATTCACAGCACGTTCGGTTATAGTGATCGTTGATCCGTGGCTAGCCGACCAATTCCGTCGGCTGGGAGATTTCCCTTGAGGGAGTATCGTGTGCCTAGAATTAGCGAATACAGCGGCAGAGAGCAACAACTGTTTCATAGATCCGGTAGCAGGTGAGACATGTGCAACTTATCTTTGAATTTGCTGAGATTTCCCGCAAAAACAACGTCTTCTGGCAGCGAGTTCCAGTGCTCAACTGTCCGATAAGCAAAAGCATAACGTGCACAGTTTAGTCTCAGAGAAAAAGGACAGGTTAGCTTGAGAGGACGGCCTCGAAGTCGTTTATTTGCCTTGATGATGAAGAACCGACTAAGAGGAATGTCCTCGATACCGTAAGCCATCCGATATATCATAATCAAGTCCGCCCGTACAGGGCGAGTGGCAAGAGATTGAAGCTGGAGGCGCTGGAGTCGGTCATCATAGCAAAGATGTGCAATGCTACGTACAAGTTTTGTGGCTCGAGGTTGGACACCTTCGAGCAGTTTCATATCGCGCTGATAGTGTGGACACCAGGAGGACGAAGCATACTCCAGTCGTGGTCTGATGAGCGCCTTATATATAGGAAGAAAAATAGCGTGATTTAGATTAGCAAAATGTCGTCTCAGGATGTGAATGACTGAGTTACACTTGCTCACCAACTCCATACAATGCTTTGACGGCTTCAAATCATCTGATACCCACACTCCCAAATCTCTCTTATAATTGTTGTTCGGTACATTGATATTGTTAAGCACATATTGATTATGTGGATTATTATTTCCGAAATGTAGACAACTGCATTTATCTGCATTAAATTCGGTGAGCGAATCATCAGACCACCGCTCTAAACCAGCCAAATCATCAGTTAGATCATCAATACAAAGACTATAATGTTGTCTATGAAGTCCGCGTCAAATTTTCGTATCATCAGCGAATTTATACACTGCGACATAGTTATCGATGTCATTGATATAATAAAGGAATAGCATTGACCCCAATACCGACCCTTGCGGCACTCCAATGAATACATCTATGACGTTGCTGCTTTGCCCGTTTACCACCACCGATTGCAGCCGACCAGAAATATAAGATGTAATCCAAGAAAGCAGGGGATCAGTTACACCATACATCTCGAGCTTTTGTATGAGCCTCCGATGCGGCACCCTGTCAAACACCTTCCGTAGATCCAAATATATAGCGTCAACAGCATCTCCAGCGTTTACTATTTGTGTTACCCAGTCTAGAAAATGCAACAGCTGAAGTTCAGTAATCTCTTCTGCAAAAAGCCGTACTGTGATTTATTAAAAATGTTCTATTGTTGAGCATGGTGCCGTAAATGCATGGCTACGATTTTTTTCCATTATTTTGTTAATGGACGATGTCAAGCTCACTGGTCCATTAGTTGTCTACTACATTATCTAGACCTCTTGTTTTTATAGATTGTTGCCACAAACGCTGTTTTCCAATCCATTGGAGTCGTTGCTGAGTCGAGGCATGAATTGTACAAGTCCGCAAGGACTGGAGACAATATTCCAACACATTGTTGCAAGAGGTGGTTAATAATTCCAGCAGGACCCGGGCTGGCAGAAGGTTTGGTGGACGATATTGCTTTACTAACATTATTGCAATTAAAGAAAACCGACGATATGCGAGCTGTCGTACATATAGGGCTGTTCTCAAGTGCCTCATTAGGCTCAGCTTGATAGACGGATGCAAAATATGAGCTGAGTATTTCGGTGACCTCCGAGCTGTTTGATGTATAAGTACCGTCCATGAGGCGAAAAGGACCAATCGAAAACGCCTTGTTACCTTTTATGTCAGCATTTGCATAAGCCCAAAATGACTTAGTGTCCGTCTTTATGTTCGAAGCAATTTTTTCCTCAAATCGTTTTCTAGCCCTACCCAATTCGGCGTGCAAAAGTCACAAGCAGCTCGATATCTGTTAAGATTTTGACCATATCGATTTCGCTGATATCTTCGATGTGCCGTCGCTTGTGCCTGTATCGCCCTAATAGTGGAACTGTCCGCCCACATGGGTTTGCTGTTACGATTTCAATTAACTTTTGAAGGAATATAATCACCCATTACTGATTTTATGGAATCTTTTACATCCAGCAATTTGGAAATCGATGTTGACGCTGATAATTCGCTAAATTTCGTTGCTAACCCATTGTTGGTGAGATCCCACTTTGCTCTGTTATAATCTAGCCGCCGCGCTAGTTCACTACGACATGTCGATGCATTACAAAACATATTATTATATTAATAAATGGAAAACATACCAAAATTTGACTATTTTAGAGCAAACAATTAGCAAAGTGGCGTCCTACGGCGTCAAAGAGGGAGCAACGGAAACAACACTCACAAGAGGATGCATCATATCAAAATCGTTGGGGTGGGGCAGGATCAGGTTATTTCCATGATGGTCCGTGGTTTTACTTTTTGATCCAACTGTTCTTATAACCATTTAATACCCAAAATGTCCACAGACAAATTGTGGACAAAATATTAAATCATACACCATGTTTACGAGATTTCGGGACAGACATCATCAGTGTTTTAGATATAACTTTAGAGTAGACGACAAAAAAGAGCCACACACACATCTCTCGACTCACTTATGAGCTATGCGTGACACAAACTAAAATTTTGTTGAGCAGTAAATAATTATTTGACAGTAAAACGCAGTGAAACGTTATTATGATGACATTTCACCACAACCATCATTTTGAATTGACGATAAAACCAAACTAATGGGAAATGAGAGAATCAATATTTAGTATTTGTAATTTTAAAACATACTGGTAACTTTCTACACCTGAAAACGCGGCAGCGCTCAGGTGAAACTGCTGCATATTCGAACAGAACCATACGTGTAAATACACATTCTTAGCCCTTACCTTCTGGGAATACGGCGGCGTGGAATATACCACCTTGCTAACGTCATATATAATGAATGAATTTCGGTGACAGTTACGCCGTTAATCATCATTATGCATTGAAGAACTTGTCACCGTATAATATATACTAGGAATTGGTTTCATGGCAAAGGTGAATTCTGAGCGAGATCTTCAACAGATCATGAGGTATATCTAATTTAGCGTCTACAAGATCCTAAAGCCCATTTTAAAACCCATCTCGATCCAATCCTGTTGTGCTGATATACTAAACAATAGCTGCACATAGCTATATAGAGCTTTGCTTTCTGAACAAAAATGGTTAACCATCGCTTCAGTGGTTGAATAGATATTACCAATTTAGTGTCATCAAGACTCTTCAAGTTCATTTAAAACTCATATTGACCAACCCAGTTGTGAAGACGCGCTGAACAGCAACGCACCGCATATAGCAATATAAAATTAGCCTTCGGAACAAAATGAGCCCAACCGTAGTTGAGTAGATACGGCTAGTTTGGTTTTTTAGGAGATCCGAAGGGGTCATTTGTACCCCTTTTTGAGCCAACTAACAGAATAGGTGACTTAGGCGCCAACGCGCTCAAATAGCTTTATAAACCTAAATTTTTGAACAAAATGAACCCATTGCGGCCAGATCGCACCGGTGCTTGTCGAGATGAGTCATAACGTGTTTTGTTGGGACCCCAAGGGACCCTCTTTTGAGGGGGAAAGAAATGGGAATCGAGTTTTGAATCTCCCACTTCTTCCGAATAAGTTATCGCGCTACCTGATCTGCCAATCAGAACTTGAGTTATGTGACGCTGTCCCCCCACGAACTTGTGGTTAGACCTGACCACGAGAATCCTCATTGCTAGGGGCCCGCAGAATCTTGGGATGAGTAGCAATTCGAGTATAGTTCTTTGCAGCCAAAGTTAAGTGTTACAGCTTCTTATACTCTGCTTCACCCAATTTGTTTAACTGTCACTGCTGATGTTTGGCGATGATGCTGCATATTGAAAATGTGTTTTACATTTAAGGTGTAAAAAATTATTTGTTCGTTCTCATTACTCAATTGCTAACATATTCCATTTACTTATTGAGCGGAGCGAGGTGAAGCCGAGCGAAGCGTTTTTATTTTCTGTCTGGGAGCATAAAAGTCGATGTCCGTTCGTCCGTTCGCCTTTCATGGATCTCAAGAATCACTGAACCGATTTTAAAAAAACTTTTTTTGTTTGAAAGCCTATCATGTCAGAGTGTGCACCTGATATTTGGGATTAAAAAATTTTGAGTGGTTAATTAGTAATTAGCTAATTAGTTAAGCTTATGCAGCTAAAATAGAGAATTTTGCAATATTTTTGTTATTTATTGAAATAGAAGCGTTTCGATCCAACCATTATAGGGTTTTTGGGTCGAAGAATTCAAATATAATATTTTTACCAATATGCCCTATGCAATGTAGTTACAAGAACATCAAATTGAGTACATTCGTAATGTCACAGCCCAAGCTCCGCTCACAAATGTAGTTCCAATACCGACTAGTTATTTTCTGTATGGGAGCAAAAAAGACCATGTCCGTTCGTCTTTCATGGATCTCAAGAACCACTGAACCGATTTTAAAAAACTTTTTTCGTTTGAAAGCCTATCATGTCAGAGTGTGCACCTGATATTTGGGATTAAAAAATTTTGAGTGGTTAATTAGTAATTAGCTAATTAGTTAAGCTTATTCAGCTAAAATATAGAATTTTGCAATATTTGTGTTATTTATTGAAATAGAATCGTTTCGATCAAACCACTATAGGGTTTTTGGGTCGAAGAATTCAAATATAATATTTTTACCAATGATAAAGCCCTATGCAATGTAGTTATTTGAGAACATAAAATTGAGTACATTCGTAATGCCACAGCCCAAGCTCCGCTCACAAATGTAGTTCCACTACCGACTAGTTAAATATCTTATTATACTATTCATACACATACCCTTGCAGTGGACAGCAACAGCACCGGGTGCACGTTCGACGATTTCAATAAACTTGTACACAATTGAGTCTGGCGGTGTAGAGCCGTCGACAAAAAATAAATCAAAATGCTCAAATTTCGCAGAGACGAAACGTTTGGCGTCGTACATTTTGTTGTTGAGTCTAACAATAGTTGAAACACCAGTTTCTTTGAAATATTCAAAGTACGTTTCAGGCGCATGGTAATGATAACCTAAAATAAATGCAATGCATAAGCACAGCAAAATAGTGATTTCAAAAACATTAACCGTTGGGTTTTTAAACCTTAGATATCAACCATTAATAGGAACACACTATTATGTTAGCTCGAATTTTGAGCGAAATGCAAAACTAATTATACGAAATTGCTTGGAGTGTTTAATAGCTGGATGTCTGTGCTTTACAAATTGCTGGGTAGTGGTATGGTTTTAGCATTTTAGGTCCTCCCTACCAAATGATTTTTCTTCCCACCATAAAAACGATCCGCAGTTGATACAAATGTGCGAAATTGCATACTAACGCTAAAAATTACATCCAAGCTTCTTAAAATAGTTTTTATATCCACGATAAACTAGTAATTCTATCGAGATTGCAGAACGTTGTGAACCATAGGTACACCTATGCCTTTTCATAGACAATCAGCTCTCGATAGCATACATAGATATTACACAATACCGCACAAATTAGAACAAAACAAACATCGACAATAAGTTTCCCTTGCACGAAAACCCCCAAGTGCAAGCTATCAGCCTCTCGTGAGGTCACAATAAAAATTTGGGCCGAGGAACCATGGGGGCGCCACGCCCCTGTACCCATGGAACTATGAGCCGCAGAGCAAAACCAACAGCGGCACTGAGTTTCCCATGCCCTAAAACCAGCAAGTGAAAGTTTTCAGCCGCCCAGGGCGTCAGAACAAATTTTCGAATTTTTGGTCGAGGAACCACGAGGGTGCCACATAAGGTATTCGGGTCCACAGGTGGGTCTAGGCCCATATATTTTTACGTGGACCTAAAAATTTTTTGCAGGAGCCAGGGAAGTTTCGGTTTCGGAGACATTGCGTTTGCTAATAAATTTTATTAGGTTTGTGTTTGCTTTGGATCATACGTAATAAGAAATCTCTTCATAACATAATTATCAACGTACGTAATAAGCAGATTAATAGGTTAAAACGATATATAAAATATAGTTAGCGTGCTGGCACTACACAAACCATAGATGCTATACAACTGACAAACGCGTACATGAAATTTGGCCCAACCTTTTGCGGTTGGCCTTGCTTCCGTGAAGGGTACTAAAATGGTTTAAAAATCCTCATTTTGACCTCTGACTCGAACCATGGAGGCGCCATAACCCCCTACCTATGGAACCATATGTCACACAGCAAAACCAACACCGGCAATGAGTTTCCCATGCCCTAAAACCCCAAGTGAAAGTTTTCAGCCGCCCAGAATGACAGAAAGAATTTTCCAATTTTGGGTCAAGGAACCATGGGGCGCTGTACCCCGTACCTCAAACCCCAAACTCCAGAACAGGAGTCTTAATCGAAAAAAATCGCATCGAGTGATAGCTGATCACACATACACAGACGGAATTTCAAAGGTTTCTCCTCTGCAATACACAATCTCCACGACGTTCTGATTAGTATTTACAGTTATCGGTCAAAATATCTCATTGGCGTAAATGAATCTGTACGAGGACGTATTTTAGGGGTCGAGAGTGGCCGCTAGGAGGCGTATTCGGCCGACAGATTCTTCCGGAAGCCCTTGATATATGCACGAAACTTGCATTGATATAGTTCGCAAAAAAGTTTACTGGCAACGGACATAGGATGAATATGAGTATATATCAAACCTGGCTTCTCCAAATAGATAACAGGGCTCCCAGGTTATCGCCATCCTCTAAGTTCTCCAAGTTTATGCCATCCAGGTAAATTTTGGCTCCCCCAATTCATGCCCCTAGGTAGTTTTCTGCATGACTAAAAATAACCAAATGTTTTGTGGTGTATATAATAAAAATAAAATTTTTTCAATTGTTTGCCTAAAAAATTTTCTCTGCGTGGCAAAAAATCGGTAAATTTTCCCATAATTGCAAGACAGTTGCTAAATTACACATTTTGGACATTTTCTAGCAGGTACAATTTGCTGTGTTCTCCCAGTTCAACTGGAGGACTCCCAGACGAACTGGGGGAATCGCACCAGGTATTTTCGGTTCCACCAGTTTCGATCTGGGCACCCCCGGTGATACTCCTAGGTATGATTTCGGCAGTATAGAAAAGGCAGCGGGTCACAACATATTGTTACAACCAGGTGTTCGTGTTCATAAGCACAACTAATTGCTGGATTCTGAAATATCCCTAATGGTAAAAACGTTTTAGCAGGATTAAAAACCATATCTCATTTGACGATACGATTGTGAATCAATTTATGTGAAGTGTTTGTTATTAAGGCCAATTCTCTACAGAGGGAAGAAGGGGGTGCCATGATATCGACGGTTAGCTCCAGCTCGTGCCATCTTATAAATTATGACTTCCCCTCTCCCAGCTCAACTCCACGATATTTTGAGGGGACATCAAAAATGATAGTCCTAACAGATTTTCCTTCCCGTATAACAAAAATCAATGCCACTCTTACATTTCGTGAGGTTATTCACTGTTTATGAAACGGACAGTACAAAGCTATTCAACATGTTTGCAAAAAGTGATAATAGAATGGAGCACCAAACCGTCTAATGAACAAATGGTATAACAATGTGTGTTTATAATGTAAGCAACGTATGAATTCCAAGAATTACCTACAAAACTAATATAACAAAAATAAAAAATAGATTAAAAGATGATAATGTTTCAGACCAATTCTAGGAATAGTGTTTCTCAAATCCCATACCAACAACTAGGGTTGTACCGGATATCCGGTATCCGGTATCCGGCCGGATATTTTCTAATATCCCGCCGGATACCGGATATTTGCAAAATACAGCAAAGTGAAAGTTTGGTTTTATGAAACACCGAACGAATGACATGGCGTCAGGTTTGGCCATTTTGGGCGGTGGAGCTATCATCTCCCCAATTCGCACATGAATGTGTTGTGCTTTTTCACTGTCGATGTCCCACTTCTTCACCCGGTAAGCCATCTGCTCCAGTGTTTGCTGCTTTGTGTTTTTTACAGTGATCGAGCTTGGCCGCTCTTTATCATCCTGGCGCTCTCTCGCTGCGTCTTTTGACTGAGTCTCGAATTCCGCTGACACCGCGGGATGCTGCTTCAAATGATTGCTGAGTCCACTTGCTCCGAAATCTTTGGGTGTCTTCCCACCCCTGGAGATATATTTCCCGCAGGTGTTGCATTTCGCATGAATATCGGTAGGATTTGCTACCGTAAAATATTTCCAAATCACAGATGCACTGGACATCGCAATGTTAGTCAGATAAACTGTAAATTCTAAAACAAATGGCGAGATAATAGTGTACGTCGGTCTTATTTCTATTTTTCTATGATAGATGACAGTTGCACCAGATATCCGGTAACCGGTATCCGGTTATCCGGCCGGATATTGGGAACCGAATATCCGGTATCCGGTAAAATTTGTATCCGGTACAACCCTACCAACAACTCTGAAATAAATTCAGCTTCTCACCATCTTCAATTGTTGCTTTATTGTGCGGTCCACAAAATGCCAAGATTTTATTCGGTATTATCCAGTTAAGGTCGCCATATTGCACTTTCTACAAATAAAAACAACGCTAAAGCTGGAAAGTTCAAAAATGGCTTAATACAATCATTATTTTATTCTCTGCTACGCCCAACTTTAGTGAATACTGACAAAAATAAAAGCTAACTACGTGGTGAAAAAAATTACACCGTGTCTGCTATAGCTCTCACTAATAATGTGTACGGTTTTATAACTCCAAGACAATGGTAAGAACACTGATAATAACAAGTCGCTTGCATCGCACCCAGTAAATACTTGCAACATTTACTATAGCCAGAGTTGCCTAAGACATACAGAAAAGCAACGTTGCAACAGCTCTGACATTCATAAACATGTTTTGTGGGATTTCTAAGCCTGTGTTCATCTTGTCAAACATATATCACAGAATGAAAGAAAGAATTTTCCAATTTTGGGTCAAGGAACCATGGGGCGCTATCCCCCGTACCTCAAACCCCAAACTCCAGAACAGGAGTCTTAATCGAAAAAAAAATCGCATCGGCATTTACTATAGCCAGAGTTGCCTAAGACATACAGAAAAGTAACGTTGCAACAGCTCTGACATTCATAAACATGTCTTGTGGGATTTCTAAGCGTGTGTTCATCTTGTCAAACATATATCACAGCAATAGTGCAGCAAGATACAAACTTCGAAGATATTATAATACTGTTCTATTCGTTGTAGCTTCGCTACTGATATAAATGAAAATAATGATGTTGCGGAAAATAATTTTGCTGCGCATATTTTAAAAAGTTGCGGAAATGCGGAAGATTTCTCACATAAAAACCTCGATCCTCAAGTTCGTATTTATTGACATTATCTAGAGCACACAAGAACATCAAAAAGGGTAATAAAATGCATTATGAGTTTAGGTGCCATAGGACACATTATAATACCCTCACTGCCGAAAATGAGTACACATGGCAAAAATGTCCAAGAAAATGAAATTTTAGCCACAGATTAGATCTTTTCCCCCGAGAATGAAAATGGGCCCCAAAGGAAGACAATTCACATTGATTTTAGTCCGCAATAAAGTCAAGTATTAGCTACTAAACTCGGGTGTTAGCTGCGTTCCTACGTATTCAGTTGTAGTTTTACTATCGTGTATAGAAAACACGACAGTTTCACAAACTTCGCATACGTGAGCTAAAAAACAAAACGCCATTACGTAATATCCCAAAATTTGCTTTGTTAGAGTTTATGCATATCGTTTAATTCCATGAAATATGAAATAAGCACCAATAACTGTGATAGTACTACCGTTGATGATTAAATAAGTGTGCTAGGTGTAGCAATAAATTTTTCATTTATATAAATTTTTATTCGCATACAGTGCCAGTTTGCGCAGCTTCAAAATCCAAGAAGAGGCAAGCAAGGATATAATTTACTAGTATCTCGCAAGCGAGTGTGAAACGCAGAGAGAGTGGTTTCATGAAGTAGCAATTTTGTGTAATCACAAACAACCGGCACAGTAAAACCTCTGTAACCCTGAACCCATTGAAACCCACAAAAGCTCGTTGACCCTAAACGTATTGAAAAAAACCTGAAAACGAACGAAGTATTAGTGCTGCTCTTTAGATAAACAAACCATCCTCCAGCGTACCGAAGAAACTATACAGAACATTCCCTGTAACGATCCCTCACGAAGAAGAGGAAGAACATTCCCTCACGGTACTCTGTGCGTAATACATAACCATGATACTAGAGACACATTATATTCTGGCAATCAGCATTGAAAACATCTGAAAATGTATCAAAATTTTTAGATAACCAAACCACCGTATTTAGCGTAGTAAAAACCTGCGTATACACCATTCTTGATGACCAGTCCGCAATATATTACAAAACCACAGAAGGCAGATTATATTCCGGAAATCGGATTCATCGACCGTAAAACTCTTGAAACCCTATTAAAAGGTATAATATTCAAGCCGTACTCAAGAGAGCAAAATCATCGTATTCCGCGTGTTTGGTACTAAAAGTCATTCTTTGTAAGGGAAAATCATGCAATAACATTCCGATATTTGAAATTCGATATTGCTGGCAAACAGCCGAACATCGATGAATCATATTCGGGCCCACAGCGGCCATGGGAGTAGACGCAGAAAAAAGTGTTTTGATCAGCAAACGAGAGTATTTTCGATGAACTGATTCTGCAGTGGTCTCGGTTTTTCGATGCGAAGCTTGCGTAGCGCGATATAGGCTGCGAAAAACTGTACCATTTTTAAAAGACTGAAAAGGCCAGATTTGGCAAAGAACTGTTGAAAATTTGTTTTTGGCATTTTGACGTCGAAGATGGGGTTGGAGTTGAGCATGTTCAACTAAAGGGCACATCTTCAACAATTTTGCTATCGAATAAAAAATTTATCAACATCCATTCATCCAAAGATGACATATACGCGTCAGAAACGGACTAAAACAAATTTTCACGATTTTATGCAAGCGCCCCCAGTGAAAACTCCGCTCGCTCCGTTTCAATTATTAAGGAACGAATAAGCACATAGCAATTTTAATTGGATGTTGAAATAATCTTAAAATCACTTGCCTCGTAATACTCGTATTCTTCCACATCAAATGTGTCAAAATTCAACCAACCAAACTGAAACGCTTTTTCAACAGAGGATAACACGTCGCGCAGACTCAGGTCGTATAGTGATGAACCGATTGACGCATCACTAAAATTCAAACAACTGAGATCAAATACTATGATTATCCAGCGATAGACTCGACAGTTTAAATACGAGTAGCTGAAGAGCTCGCTGAACTCGGACCAATTATTCAGCGCAAAAATGCGACTAAATTTAGGCATTTTCCAAACGGTATTTTCAAATTGCAAATCAAAAGCAAACGTTTCGTAAATTATTTTTAAGTAAAAGATATTACTATAAACTGAATAACGCGGCAATGAGAAAATCACTGAGTCAGCCTAGTTTGAGGCACCTTCAAAGTCACTAAAACACTACAATACGTTAAACGCAGATTTGCAGCATACTTCAATACCATAGGCTCTTTACTTCAGCATGCATTGACTAAAAAGCACAAACATTTTTAAATTTACAAATAACTTTCAATGTGTATTCGAATATGAAAAGATATTTTTGGCAGCACAAGTCCCTATCGCTTACCAAGTAGGATAATTTTCAGTGTATTCATGTACTATACACTCTACAAACCTGTTCTAGCCAACTGCAGGGCTGCGTTGAATAAAGGCTAAAATTAAGAAATTCAGTCGTAACGTCCCAGGAAGGCAGTGACATAATGTAAATTTAAAACCCCTATCGAACCGACGTATTTAGAGTGTTACATAACTGTATAAATAGATCGTCCAGCTAGCACGAAACTGGCTTAGCCAAAATGTGGAAGATTTAAGATTTTTTGTGATATTTCTTAAACCGCAGTTTGACGTCTCGAAAACTATAACTTTGAACACATAATGTAACGATGGCGTTGTGGCCTCAGGCACTACGTATTTGTAGGGACAAGTACTTCCGTCTGTTCCTAACGCGCAAGTCGCACAACTCCGACTTAGCTGGCCGATAATCAACCGCTATTAATCTGCTCAGCAGCGATGTCCGAATATACAAACGGCATTGCCGTTTGTCTGATATATACACAATACTCCCGAATTACAACTTTATTAAAACACAACAGCAAGAAAATCAGGCAGAATCGAAACTAAAACGGACTCGCAGACAAATATACAGCTTCTGTACGCTGCTTGAGCTTGCAACTACGCTTTTGTGACCTTTTACTCTGTAGTCTTGTGAACCAACGTTGCTACTGCTTGCTGCAATTAGACACAACAGTGATATTAGTAGATTTTGCAAAACTCTGAACGAATTTTTATACGCCTCTAAAATAAAAATAATAGCAACAATACTTAAGGCTCAACTGCTACATTACCCTCCGTATAACCAAGTGCGGCCTCGCACGCAAAACAACTGTGACAGCGATTAGTTTCACAAAACAAGATGGATGCATATATTTTTTGTGATTCAAAATGCACAACTTTTGGATCCGAAGTCGCAAAAACGGTTCTGCACTTCGCGTGAAACTACTACAGCTGTAAACAACAACAAAAGCTGCTATATTATAATGTTGTTTGCTATGGTTTTTTGTTCTGACGACTACATAGAACTATACATAATTGATATTGGTGCGTATGTGAACAAAACTTTACGACGAGAAAAACCATTATTCACGTGTTTACACCCGGACACACAACAATACACAATTAATCATAAACATGTACAGCGTACAGTCGACGTTGGCGATTATAATGACGTAGGTAGTTTTCACCGATTATAATAGATATTGGATGTATTGAGTTGATATAAAATAGAAGTGTTAGAATGAATTATAGCAGTGATGGTAGCATGCCGGATGTCACGCATTCGACTATTCCTTAGACTTCACCTGTCGGTATTGATCTTTTTTGTTGATCAACGAATGGTTGCCAGAACCATTGCGTTGTCGCTGTTCCATTCTTTCTGACGTTGCCGACGCTCGCGAGTACGAATTTGTCTTTGACTCTCCTGTTCCTCTATATACTTCACTGAGGTCTTATACCGGTCTTTGCTGCTCTCCTGGTGCCGCGGCCTTGCACTACCATTCCAATCCAAATTGGGATTTCGAGATTTAACTCTACCATTATACCTTTGAGCGATATTATTACTCAAACTCTACCATTATACCTTTGAGCGATATTATTACTCAAATTATAATTTGATTTTTGACCTGTTTTAGTTAAATACGACTGTTCATCTACACACTTTTGCGATCGACTAGTTACAGAGTGACGACGACTGCCATATTTTTCCTGGGATTTTTGCGATACTGATGCTGAATACCGATCTTCATGTAATTTGCTCATTTTGAAAGTTTGCTGCTTCACCTAGTTGAGCGCCATTAACATTTGGTGTCAAACGGAATAGGAACAACGTCTGCTTAATCGTGGCGAGATCAAGCGTCCAATACGCAACGGCTAATTTTATAATGGCTGTAACAAAACACGCTAAATTACCCGAAAAAATTATCACTCTAATACAATGAACGTTTAAAAATTCAGTAAATTTACCGTTGTAGATTTGCCGTTGTTATTTCACGTAAAATTCTTATTTGTTTCACGTGTGGGGTGCACTTATTGGGACGGAGGATAACGTTATGCTAAGACTCATGGTTCCAATCTGTCGTATAATCCAACAGCTCAGAAACTTTACAAAACATTTACTGTTATTATTATTGTAATTAAAGGTTTGTAATTTTATAGATATTTTTTCTGCTGTGTGAAGTACAATTGTAATGAAGTCGCAGTTATAAACATTACGTAGCTCCTGTATTTTTCTTTTGTTAAAAATATTATTATGATTGCCGCATTGTCGTTTTTTTCTAAGAACTTACGAAATGTCAAGCTCGCAAACTCGTATAAATGTTCGTGTTTCTCTGCTATATGGTGTCACTTTGCTGGTGTAATTCGTGAAGTTATTTTGATCAGTAAATCAAGCATAGCTGAGTTTCATGTTATATTATTTTGTGGTTTTCGAGGTGCTTTAATTATAACGCTGTTCGCGTACGGTTTCTATGGCGCAAACAGCTGACAAGATTGAGTGCTGGTAAAGTGCGGCACCGTCTTGCGTGAACAGTTCCTTTCGTTTGGATTTGGAATCTGAACACAGTTGATATAGACCTCACATCGGTCATCGTTACAATAACATTACAGAAGCCATTGCCATACGGTGTCATGGCACTACACTCTTACAAAACAATGCATACGGTAAATTTCAGTGACAGTCGTACAATTTAATTATGACAATTTAAAGTGCATAATATGCCAAGTAAGTAATGTGGATGTTAATATCGAAACCTTCAAAGGCGAAAAGTATTAAGTTTTGGCAAATACAATACACTGCGTTCACAGCTATGACATTAAGAAAAATGTTTGAAGTTTTGCCGCCACGAATCCCAATAATTGTTTCGGATAATTTTCGCCAGGATTTAATCTAGATCAATTAAAGTAAAAAGAGTAAGATGCTAAGGTTGGGATTTCAGGATTAAATGGAACAAAGTGGCCATTAAAATTTGTCAACCGTGCGTTGCTATATATCGCGGCTGTTGTAGACTCCACAGATGCCCAAATGGTCGGCGTTGGAAATTTGTTTTCGCTATAAATCTTTAGGACTTATAATAACCTTGCTAGTCCAAAATAGGAGGGGCCTCCGGCATTTTCGGCTGCTCCCCGGCAAAAATTCGGGTACACCCGGTTCAAAGGCCCGAGAAAATTTAGAAAAGGAGAAAAATTTTGGTCTAAACGCGACAAAATCCGGCAAAAAAATTGCCCCCCCCCCGCGAAATCCGGCACCCTCCGGCAGGTGAGCCGGTTCCCCCCCCCCCCGACTATAATTTCCGAAGTTTGGACTAGCCAGATAACACAACCCTCACTCACTAAGCTAACTTTACTGATTAGTCGAGAGAAAACAAAATGAGGCGTTACATAAAAACCATGAGATAATAAACCCACCGGAAAGACGCAAATTTTGGCGGAACCGCTTGACTCAATTTCTCCCACACTTCTTCAGCTGTTTTGCCATGATAAATAATCTATAAAGGAAACGTATTACCTTAGGTCGTTTCTGCTTAACTCATATAGTGCAGTGTTTACTTAACCTGAAAAAACGTTAAACCTCAAGTAATTTAATAGATCTATTATAGATCGTTACACGGTAGGTTAATCATTACCATACTGTAATGAGCAACATTGCTGAACGCAAAGATTAATTCCGTTACAGAGATTAGAGCAAATCGATTGTCCTAAGTATTTGTACGTGTGTATCTGATCGAGAATAAATTGGTCCAGTGCTTCTAACTTTGATGAATTTAGCGTTATTTGTAATCGATAATCATTTATTTACTGTCGTTTAACCAGATTGTAATTGTGTGTGTTCTTGTATATGCTTTATCACCTTTAAACACCTACACATGTACTACCTTGTATTTATCCGTTTAACATTGAGTGTATATGTGTTTATTATTGCATAATCATGTATTTGCTTGTAGTACATTCGCTACCGCGATATGTGAAAAGGAGAATTACTCGCGTAGTCCGTGAATAATTAGTGTATGGTAGCGATCTTATTGTCATGGACCTCTTGCACACCCTCAAGTGTACTGTCTCTTAGCTTAACACTTAACGCACGGCAGAAACCAAATTCATGACAGCATTATTGGAATACATGTGGCATGTACCGGTTTTGTTATTTTTTGGTATTTAACCGCTTGTGTTTTGCTGAAAATTGGATCGAATCCATAACTATATAATGATGTATCGTTATAACTGTACGATCTATTGTTACAATAATGTATAACTGTATGATTTATCATTATAATTGTATGACTTATTGCTATAATTGTATGAATAGACCGAATATTCAATTTATATACATACATATATATATAAATTATGACTATTATGGCAACTGTACAAAGAGTATACGAATTGTTTGATTTGTGTGATCGTTTGTACCTTTATTGTAACGTTTGTGAAAGATTTTATGAATGATATTGGTTTGTATGCTGTTCATGTGAAACTTGCATGATTTACCTGCTAAGTACATCAATAATTCGCGTATATATAATTAATGTTTCTGGTCTGCCTGGTCTGGTAGCACACCTCCTGGTACCTTATTAGGCGCGAACCACCATCCTTATTCGTTGTATTTTGTTGTGTACCTGTAATAATTATGAAATGTTGTAAAGAAACATTTAAATGTATATATGTATACAGCCGGCCGCCTAACCAGCCACGATACCCAAACACAAAACTAGCAATATTAAATTATATTATGAGTGAAAAAAATAATGTAAGTGATTTATACTTGACGAAGACAGACAGATGCGATTTTTTACATGTGATCGAAAAAGAGAGTAAGCATACTGTTGTAATGAAGGCACATTTCCATTAAGACATACTGCTGATTCCGTGACTGCTTCAAAATAAAACAAAATTGCGCTCCATGCCCGTAACGAGAAAAATAACGTCCATTCTACTTTAACGCTAAACCAATAGGATCCTCAGATTCATTTTGTCATATTGTTTATTATGTACTTTGCTTAGAAAAATCTACTACATCCATACAGAGAAAACCGATCAAATAATATTCCGAGTAACGGAGAATAGTAATCAACGACTAGCCATTGAATTGCAACATAAAAGTAATGCTTATTAGAATAAAATATATGAAAATCGTTTACGGCGTAACTTCCAACAAGATACGCGGCGTTTGTTCGTTTTTGATTGCAGGAATTTGAGAAATGAACAACCCGCCTGTTCGCATGGCTCTGAAACATATTACAAGCCGCTAGTCGAAAGAAAGTAGGAATACTTTTATTTAATATGTTTGTATTTAACAATGTAGACCAAAACAATCAGGAAATTAACGCAACGCTGCCAAAAAATATTATCATTTTGTAAATATGCTAAATACACGATTTATTTCTATGAACAATATTGTTCACAATATCTGCATTAATATATTATTATATTAACTTCATATCAAGATGTACGATGCTGGAACAAGAAAATGTGGTATAAAATCGAATAGCTAAAATGTAGCACTCTGTAATAAGGCAGTAGATACTAATAATGCCATTAACAAACAAACCATTGAGATTAATGTGTGGCAATGCTCTAGTTTTTTTCAGCATATGCCAACACCGTTGGACATTTTGTTTAACTTTCCAATTTCCAAAAGGACGAAAATATTCGAAAAATATAAGGCACATCACAACTTTCGTGAAAAACACAGTTTGACGAGGGCCCTTTTTAACGATGTTGGCCCCTAATTATTGCCCATTTCAGGAACAGCACGCAATTACTACTGCTTTATCAAGTATTCATTAACCTTGAAAATATATGGATTCATTCTACCACGTATAGGAAAGTGGAAATGTAGCAAAATTTCACCAAATTTTTGTTTAAAAATTTTTGCCTCTTAAAGCACCGTGCAACCTCTCGCAGGGTCAAAACCGTGAAACTAGCGCGTTTATTGGACTAAATAACGCTCTAAACCATTCTTAAGTCCTGACAAGCAAGGAACACACAACGTAAAATTTCACTTTTTCGGGGTATTTTTAATATACCGGCGAGTTTTATGGCAACACTACGACCATTTAAATCAAATATTCAAATGTATGACCATTTTCTTTTAATGCTCAAAAACACGAAGACTTCTGAAATTTACAAATCAAAAATTTTTACCTGAAGATTCTTTTTGCCTTGTAGGCCCCTCTAGTGCTTGACTTGTTTGATATGCCATACTGCAAGCCAAGGTTTTTTGGGTCGACAAGTAGGTCTGGACCCAAATATTTTTAAGTGGACCCAAAATTTTTTTGCTGGGCCCACGCTGGACCCAGGGCAGTTTCGACTTCGGAGATATAGGGTCTGCTAATAAATTTTACTACAAATTGCAGGCTTTCAGCCGTTTGTGCTTACATGTGTATAAAGTTGCTTGCTGATGGTTCCACGGATGGTCATCTTTTATCCTGGCTTGGGACAGGCGGAGAATAATTTATATATTTGTAATTATGTAATAATGTCAAATTGTATTTCATAATTAGGTTTCTTTATTGTGTAAAATTTCGTGAAATTCTCGAGCCAAAAATTGTAAGGCTGGACCCAGCGTTTAAGGTCCGGACTCATGCTGAACCCAGGGTCTGTTTTAAAAAACCCTGCATGCAAACATAAGAATTTCCACGCAGCTGGAGATGCATTTATCTTATTGAGCAGGCCCGTAAACTTTACACCAATTCTCATCCTCTACGTTCATCAGTGTTGAAAAATTGACAAAATTTTACTATTTATGGCGCCAAGTTTTCCAATTTAGCCCTGTACCTCCCTCCCAGTGATGATAATACTAATAGCAGTCACTGTAGGGTTAAAACAATAAAATTTGTGTGTTTAGTTGATTAAATAACCCAATAAGCGAATCGTTCACCCACACCAAACAAGAAAATTAATTTGCCATATTTTTTGAAAATTTCACATTTTAATTATTTTTTAAATTTTGGTTCGCAGTTCGAACGATGCGGATGTGACAAAAAACATAGCAGTACAATTGTAACTCCGAATGAGGGGAATCCCAACACCAAAAATCAAAAACTCTCCAATTCTTGATAGTTTTGCAAAAAATTCGGTAAGAAATTATTGTAGAAGCTCAAACGCAACGCTAGGTGCACAACTACACAGGCGTTGAATAAAAAATCGCTAAAATCAATCAATTTGGTGATGAGGGTTACGCGATATACAAACCGACAAAGTTTTTTGCACAATTCTGTAAACTCAGTTTGCTATGTTTGAAAAATAATAGCACGGAGCACACGGGCATTTTTGCGTTCGCAGTGTTCCGAGCAAAAACTGAGCTTTTGCTCTAATTTTTACCACAATAATTAGGCTACACTAGATTACGTAACATTTTTAAAACTTGAGTTGGCATATTAGCGATGAGTACGCTAAACGTCAGAGCCTAAAATTAATACATGCGCGCAAAAACAGTCACTTTTACTGCATATATTACAAGTAAACATAATTTTTGTTTTTTCAATTTCGTCTGACCATATGGGCCCTCCAGTAAACAATGTAGGGAGCACCCGCTAAATCTCACACGTCTCTTCATACGCCTATCGATAAATCATTACATTGCTTCACACTATAAATAATGCTGAATAGAGTTTAGAGAAGGCAGTAACGCGTTTTTACATAAACGTTAGTTATATCAAGAATTTATAAAAATTATAAAAAAGAATGACACTAGTTTGACTTTCGTTGCTGGCTACTATGCTTATTCTTATCTCGCTGTGGGCTTAATGACAGCTACTACTCCGACAAGAAGCTTTGAGCGTAGCCAATACCCAGAGAATCTTTCAAGTGTACCCCTTATCCTTCGGCGGAGTACGCCGAAAAACGTCCTTGAGCATGACTGAGCGTCATACCCGTATAAAATTTTTATCAGGTAGATTAATCATCTCAGTATATACAGTTCATACCCAGTGCGCAATTTTTTAGCTGATGTCCCACAACCCTGGATGTAACAATTTATGAACCGTTAAGTTACGAAATAGCTGTAAACACTTACGGAACACGAACCCAAAGCCTGTACACCCGCGCACTTTCTAAATAACCCGGGTTCTTTTGCGGGCACTTTCCATGTTCGTCCAGCACTTACCCGAAATCCCAATGTTCAACTAAATCTGTGATTAAATGTCAATATATTTATGTTTTTCCGTAAACTGAATATTTTAACTATTAATTATTACTACTCCTAATATTAAAAACTCTGTTTTATATCTTAAAATATTTGTACGACTGTTTGAAGTACCCGAATATATGGGAATATGTACCATAAAAAATAAAAACTGGTCCCCAACTTTGAAAATTCCCAGATCGAACATGCCCAAACTCCACTCTCCGGAAGGCTGTAGACTGGCCAGGACAATACACTTAGCAAATAACTAACCGACCAAATATGCGTTTTTGAAAAGAAAGCCACAGGTTACTTAAACTTAGGTACTACTCATAATTTGTTAAAGGATCCTGTTTAAAAATACACAAGCAACTAAAGTTATTATAACGTCCAGTGGTACTAAAACCCTTTTGGCGACAGTGACAGTACACTGAACACAAAACGTCGCGCGCGAGCTTACTTTAAGTTTCTTCATTACAACCTTGCAGTATCGATATAGCATTGCCAAATTTAGCGGCCCAAAGTCTTGGTAAAAACTACAAAATTTAAAGCATGTGATTCAACAAAACAATCACGAGCTTGTACAAAATCAAACTAGTATTAGGACGTAGTTAGTCACAGCAGCAATCAAAGTCAAAATAACAATCGTTCAGTGCTAGTAAACGTAATTAATTACAAAAAAATGAGCGGAGCAATAAGCTAAGTATTTTATATCTTATTTATGAATACATGTATTTCAACTAAATATTTAATCAATTTATAGCAAGTGTCACGTTTTATACAATTAATGTCAAATCTACCATGCAAAAAGCATATATACATGATAAATCCCCATATGTAATTAACATACACGATAAAATCTCTCAGCTTTAAAAATCACATATTAGTGATCTACGACGTCAAAAAACCCGAGCGCAAAAAATCATCAATTTTGGTGTGATTTTAAAATTAGCATGAAATTATCTAATTATATAATATATATAATTAACTAATTAGCAGATACGGTTTAGTTTGAGAAGTTCAGAAACGTCATAATCATGATCAGCGACATCGAAGATCCCTATGCGCATTTTTTCGTTTCTGAGCACCGTGAAAATTTTCCAAACATCAGCTGATTAATAATTAATTAGTATATAATTAGCTAACTAATTAGTATGGCTTTAACATCCTCGAATGGTAATAAACACCAGATTCTTAATAAGCACGGCGAAATGTAGTATACACACCACAATAATACTTTTACACTAATTATTCATTAAAAGTAGCAATTTTTGTTTGAAAAAGCCAAAAATAGGCTGTCAAGCTTAACTAATTACCAATTAACTAAAACAAATTTTGACTAATTGAACAAAAACAACCAAATCGATTGACAATTGAATTTCAACGTGATCCTTATTATCGACAAAACTGATCGTAAAAATTTAACTGTTGAGATATATGCAGAATGTATATATATATATATGTATTTCAAGTTTTGTATTACATAAATACGGTCCCGCAAACTTAAAAAAACTTTAACAATATTTACGTCATACCTTTCGTATTCAAACATCCCGTCCACGGAAAAATAATGGTATTTTGGATCGGAAGGTGGTTGGCCATTTAAGAATGCGAAATACATTTTGTCTGCAATAAACCATAAAATACGCAAATACGATTTATACACCACAAAATACTAACACGGTCCCAGTATTAAATGCAAGTTACTCAGTGTTGCATTGTTAACATTTGAATCATTCGAGTGACCTCGCGTAGCTAATACTGCCGATGATCGTTCAATGTTTATATGCCTATTATTCCTTTTCTACTGCTCAAAATATAATAGTAGTTCAGAAATCACTTTCCTCTTTGAATAAGGAAAAAGTGCTTGCATTTCTTGCGTTTATTTAGTAAAGACCTGACAATGAGTATTTTTGTTCATAAGGTGACTGGCCCGTTTCATAAATTTATGTAAATATGTAATAACTCGTTTCATAAATGAGTGGGAATATGTAATAACTCGTGCGACGAAGTGAAACGGAGCGAGATGACACTCAATAACTGTTCTAAGATTGCAGGTTGAGCTTCCATAGCTCCTTGAAAGTTCAAAAAAGATAGTAGCATCAACAGGTAATATTTCGAATATTTAAGGTATATTTCTTCTTTCGTTAATTAAAACGACAGAATATTCTTAAATTTATAAATAAAATCTTTCAAAAAAATTAGAATTCAAGCATTGTTATTGTCACGTTATAGGCCCCTCGCACTTGTTGGCTTAGATGCAATGCACGCAAATATGAATGCTTCCAAATTATTCAGACATTATGCATAACTAGAATACCCACTTTAGCTCACTACATGCAACTGAACTAAATTGAAAAATGCAAGCAGAGCAGCCGCTGGTGTCAGACGACTGTGAAATTCAAGGATATTCATGAATTTACTAAGATTTTTAACAAAATTTTGAACATATGCAAATTGAGATAATGTCGTCATCGACTCGCTGGTGGCAGCTAAACTGAGCGAAGCTATTTGAATCCAGATAAAACAACGGAATTTGAATTTCAACTTAGCAATAGGCTATTATTATTATCTTATAATGTAATTGCCGTATGTCTGTGTGTGTGTGTGTCCCAGGTTTTGGATTGGTCATATATTTTTGATCATAACTTTTGAAACTGTTTATGGATTTTTATGCGGTTTTTTTGTTGTGTAGGAAATCGATATGGGAATGCAGGGACAATATTTTTGACCACCCCTTATGTTTTTTTCACAACCCACCCCCCTTGAAATAAAAAAATAGTGTCATTTTATACGTTTTAATGGTGTAACTTTTCAACTGCTTCATGGATTTTGGCGAACTTTTTTGTTTCATTTCTCTAAGACGTCCCGAAAGCATCGACGAACTTTTGCAAAGGGGATGTACCCCCTATAATTGTCTGTCAATCGACGAACTTTTGCAAAGGGGATGTACCCCCTATAATTGTCTGTCTGTCTGTGTCTGTCCCAAGTTTTTTGATCATAACTTTTGAAACTGTTTATGGATATTTATGCGGTTTTTTGTTGGGTAGGAAATCGATATGGGAATGCAGGGACAATATTTTTGGGCACCCCTTATGTTTTTTCACAACCCACCCCCCTTGAAATAAAGAAATAGTATTATTTTATACGTTTTAATGGTGTAACTTTTCAACTGCTTCATGGATTTTGACGAACTGTTTTTGTTTCATTTCTTTAAGACGCGCCGAAAGTATCGACGAACTTTTGCAATGAGGATGTACCCCCTAATTGGGGGACCCCCCTTTAAACTATCTTATAATGTAATTGCCGTATGTCTGTCTGTATATGTGCCAAGTTTTGGGTTTGTCACATATTTTTGACCATGACTTTTGAAACCGTTTATGGATTTTTGTGCGGTTTTTTTGTTGGGCAGGAAATCGATATGGGAACGCATGGACACTATTGTTGGGCATCCCCTATGCTTATTTCACAACCCACCCCCCCTTTGAATTAAAAAATAGTGTCATTTTATTGGTTTTCGTAAAGTAACTTTTCAACTGCTTCATGGATTTTGACAATCTTTTTTGTTTCATGTCTTTAAGACGTGTCGAAAGTATTGACGAACTTTTGCAATTGGGATGTACCCCCTAATTGGGAGACCTCCTCTTAAACCATCTTATGATACGGTTTTTATCATTTTGACACATCTGTAAGGGTATGATACTGTTTTCGGCATTTTGACATATCCGTGAGGGTGTGATGCTGTTTTCGACATTTTGACACATCCGGAAGGGTGTAATAGTGTTTTCGCTATTTTAACACAACCGTGAGGGGGTAATGTTGTTTTTATCATTTTAACACATCCGTAATGGGGTAATGTTGTTTTCATCATTTTAACACATCCATAAGGGTATAATAGTGTTTTCGACATTTTGACACATCCGTAAGTGGGTAATAGTGTTTTCAGTACTTTAACATACCCGTAGGGTTGTAATGTTGTTTTCATCATTTTAACACATCCATAAAGGGGTAATGCTGTTTTCGGCATTTTGACACATCCGTAAGGGTGTGCCACTGTTTTCGACATTTTAACACATCTGTAATGGGGTAATGTTGTTTTCATCATTTTAACACATCCATAAGGGTATAATAGTGTTTACGACATTTTAACACATCCATAAGGGTATAATAGTGTTTTATCATTTTGACACATCTGTAAGGGTATGATAATGTTTTCGATGTTTTGACATATCCGTAAGGGTATGATACTGTTTTCGACAGTTTGACATATCCGTAAGAGTATGATACTGTTTTCGACATTTTGACATATCCGTAAGGGTATGATACTGTTTTCGACATTTTGACACATCCGTAAAGGTATGATACTGTTTTCGACATTTTGACACACCCGTAAGGGTGTAATAGTGTTTTCGCTATTTTAACACATACCGAACTAGGGATGAAAACAGAGTAAGTTTGTATCTGTTTCAAATGTCATAACTTAAAAAATACTGTTTTCCGGAAAAACGGGGGCCGCAGGCCCACTCTGCCATACTACCGGCGCGAAGCGGGCCGAAGGCCCGCGGCGGCCGAAGGCCGGCTTTCGCGCTGGTTCTTATTAAATTGCTTTAAACACAAATAAACCATTGACAATGTACATATCCGCCGGTCCGAATGCCCCAAATTCAAAGACAGTCAAGTAGAATTTAAAGAGGTTTCAATCAACTTGCGTATAATTAAAATAAAATGCCACCCATGATAGATACATACCTTCCAGAATAGAAATAAAGTTTATAATAGTGGACTTTGTTGAACACTCGGGCATTGTATTATTCCGAATTGATCATAACGAATGTAAAATTGTTGAAAATATTAAATAAAGTTGTAGCGTAACACATGTAACTAGCCCCATATATAATGAGGTCGCCCCTGCAATTACAAACGAGTTTTAGAAAACAAAATGTTTGTTCATTATCACGCGCTACTAAATTTTACTATAATGAGCAAGCATTAAATCTTGGTAGCATACTAAACCTTACAAAATGTAAGAATACTACAACTAGTACATATACTAGCTATGGCAGAACGACATATATATTTGTAATTACTAACCTCCTGAGCCATATCAGGCAATATGCTGGTGCCAGTACAACTGTCTTTTGGCGATATCACATCGAGAACTTCCTTCCAATGTCTAAATTGGAACCAATTAGTGTATCAGGCTGTTCGCGCTGGAGAGGCCCCCCTCAGATTTTCGAGTTCAGTGGTTGTGTTAACCCTTACCCGCCAAGCATTTCATGTTGACATCAAAAATATTCGCCTAACAAGCGTTGGAGGCCAAAGTAAAGCTACAATTACTGTTCACAATAAACTTGTAGCTTGTCTTATCTCCAGTGTGCTGAATTCTGAGTGTTGCATTTGTATCTAATTTTTGAGCGGAGCTCGGCGAAGCCGAGCGAGGCGTTTTTATTTTCTGTCTGGGAGTAAAAAGGTCGATGTACATCCGTTCGTTAGTTAGTTCAGTCCGATGGATCTCAAGAACCACTGACCCGATTCAAAACTTTTTTTTTGTTTGAAAGCCTATCACGTCAGAGTGTGCACCTGATATTTGGGATTAAAAAGTTTTGAGTGGTTAATTTAGTAATTAGCTAATTAAGCTTATGCCGCTAAAATACAGAATTTTGCAATATCTGTGTTATTTATTGAAATAGAATCGTTTCGATCAAACCATTACAGGGTTTTTTGGGTCGAAGAATTCAAATATAATATTTTTAACAATGATAAAGCCCTATGCAATGTAGTTATTTGAAGAACATAAAATTGAGTACATTCTTAATGCCACAGCCCGAGTTCCGGTCACAAATGTAGTTCCACTACCGACTAGTGCGAAGCTCGCACAGGCTACACTGAGCATAAATTTATAAAATGTCCGCAATTTCAAACATATTGCTATGATAGCTGAAAAAATATATACCCGCTTATATACGTTGTGCAAGAACATAGAGATTAAATTGCTCTACAAAACAAGACAGATGACTAACAAAAGAATGTAAACGGTTGTGGAGATATTGCCGTTTGTATATTCCTTGTACCATGGGCCCAGTTAAATACCTGTTTTGTAGACAACCCTGCAGCCTGATTTTTTGAGCCACCAATAACACCAACTCACTTATCCAGCAGCACGTACCTGAACCAAGACTAACAT
>JASANE010030056.1:0-10872 GCA_030248225.1 Trileptium ribeirensis | reverse complement strand
AGAGAGCCTGTCTACAGTAACCCTACAGGCTGGAATTAACTACTATAATACTTCCTTTAACGTAATTGGACACATCAATATCCTGCTGATCATATTTTTAGGGCATAACAACCAATAAGAAATAGAATATCCACATGTCTATCGCCCAATGATTTCGAACTCAGAAACCGCCAAATATACTCTCACTAAACGATGATAATGCGGTATGCTTTCAATAAAACGTGGCAAGCGCGTGTACAGGGGGCGGAAAGTCACCAGTTTAGGCGGCTATACCCTAACTATTCCCCCTCGCATGTTATAAATTGGAATATCAGCAATCATTAGGAAACATTTTGGCTGTAGTAATCCTCCTGTTTCGGTCGGTTGTACACACCCCTGTGAATTGACTGTCTAAACTAATTTTCAATGCAATTTCGTCACATGAAATTTTTTACGCAACTTGTTGTCACTGATTCATATAACACTTGGGTCGGTACCCCTGCATGTGTTCAACCTATGGAAACTGGTGTATTACAGGTATGAAAAGTACAATTAAAGTATTTCCGAAAGCTACAATAAAAGGTTCAATTCAAGTTTTCCAAAATATAACTCTTGCCATAATCATAGCAGTGTATATATAGCAATTCGTTTGCCTACGGAGTTGGGTTGAGATGCGAAATATGTGCGATGAGAGAATTCAACGCGGCAGCATCGGTTTTCCTATAGCGCTCCCGCCACATAAACTCGTCCATGTGACTTTCAATCGTGTTCGATGATGCTCCACGCATCGCCTTGAGTTTCTGTTTGGCATTTTTCCAATAGCACTCAACATGATTGGTGTGGGCACCTGTAACGGGACACACGAAGTTGTTGCTATGATTCACCGTGAAGTGTCTGTACGGCGGATTAACCGGTAGTTGATAAATGTTGTTCTAAGCAGCCCATTGGTCTGAATGGATAATAGAGCCGGGCGCAATGTAGCGTTGGATTATTGGAAGCAACGTTGCCGCAGACCTATCTGGCACAAATTCCAGAAATCCGTCGCTGGTTTCAGGACAATAACCACCGAATACCCATCTTTGTTCTACAACGTGCTCAACATTGTTCTTGCGTTTGGCGACCTGGGATTCGTCTATCTGTACGACCACCTCCTCGCCCCCTATTTGACGAAGGTTTCGGACAAGCCATTGGGAACAAATATCCCTAAAGAGCTGAAACCAATACATGACAGATTTGTCCGCTAATCCGGTCATTCCCATTGCAGTTTTATTTGGTGTCGAATAGCTCCATAGATACATGAGCTGAAGAATCGTGGCCAGGGATAACCGGCTGTCGCTGAAAACGCTGTCAATTCGCACAGATCGCGCATTTCCTGGATGTTGAGGGCAACGCCATATATATGTAACCATCCTGGAAGTGAACGGCAAATCTATCAGCATTTGTGTCTCTCATACTTATGTACAAAGGCTACATCGGGTTCTGGTTCAGAACTAGTTTTGTGAAAAATGTAACAAGATCGTTAAAGCTATTGTAATAAAATGCCGTCTGGGCCCTTTACGTCCCCGGTATGGCCTACCGCCTTCATGTATGCTTTTTTAATAAATTATATGAAACACTAATCGCAGACAAGCTTTTTATTTCAACCAACATACGCCCACTAACATTTGAAGTAGTATTTGACATAGTATTATTTGCGCATAAAAACTTCATTATCACGCAAACATGCTTTCAACCATTTTTTGGGGTCCAAATATTTTCTATACCCACAAAAACTAAATATATAAACCAATTTTGCTTACTATTATTGCCAGGAAAATAATAACTGTTTACCTGAAGCTGCGCTCTTCTGATCAGATTCATATTATTTGCGCAAGCAGGGCAACGTGGTGGTTGAGTGTGAATTAAACCATTAGCCTGAAACCACTCGATAGTGCTTCGACTGTTGGAAATTATCTCAGAGAGCTCTGTGATCAACATTTGGTTTGTAACACAACAATTGCGCTCAAAGCTAGCTACACTATGTGTACAGAAAAGCTAATATATAGCTAGGGTGTGGCCTTACGCAGGGTGTGCTATGTCTTGTAGGTTTTTGTTTTTCCATCTCAAGCCAACATGAAAGTTGTGTACTTTTATGTACTACAAGAAGGTATTGTTAGATAATTCTTCTAATTTTATTCAACTGTATTTTTATTTAAGCTTTAACCGCGAAATTCCAATACATATGTACTGTTGCCGAATACAGTGGGCGGTAAAGTTGTGTTCCTCGCGACCAATAGCGATTTAGTAGATATAATATATTGCCGCTGCTATTAGAGCGGAGTTCACATCGAATCCCTAATGATTGGTCAATAAAAACCTATATGTCAGTAGTTTAGTACCTAATCATATCAATTTATAATACAGGGTTACTGTAGACAGGCTCTCTACGTGAGTGCCGATTTATTTTATATTGTTGTGCGTTGAACGCACCAGTGGTTAAATTCCGTTTTTATTGGTGGGAGTAGATAATGTCTTTATTCAAAAAGCCGGCTGAGCAGCGAAACTGGATTTGAAATTGGGTTATTTTCATGTTGATATTGACCCAAATTCTCAACGTTTCTTCGGTTTTAGTTGGAAAGGTATATGTTCAGCCTTTACGGTTTTACCGTTCGGTATCTCAATATGTTTCAGGAATTTAATAATCGTTTGTCTTCAACACACTGTCTTGTTAGGAAGGTATTGCAGCTTCCTGGTAAGCTAATGTCAAATCACATTGTTTTAGGTGATTTTGTATTACTCCGAACTCGATGTTTTTAAGCGCCGGTGGGGTGCTTTCAAGATTGTGATAGTTTGGGCGGCTAATGATATATGTGCACTCTCAAATGGAAAGAGCGAATTTCGGTTGGACCTCGGACTATTCATGTCTCTTCTCTTTTGATAGTAAGGTTGATTCGGACTGTAGTAATATTGCTGGGGCAGCGATTCATACCGACCATCAAGATATGTGACAAAGTTATTTCCAGATCTATGGGCTAAGAGTGGGAACAGTTCTGCGTATAAGGAGCTTTTAGTTGTTTTTCTTGGCACTAGCACTAATTTAGTATTTAAGAAGAAAACGATAGCAGGACATTTTGATAATCAAGTAATTGGCGGTATACGGATCCGAAGTATGTCAGAAGAAAGTCACAGTCTATCAATTAAAATTTGGCAACTGTGTACCCTGCGTAATATTTATTTGGTACCAGTCTGGGTTCCTCGTGTGTTATATTTTGCTGCCTCATATAAGTTATCCCATTTTAAAGACTCAGACGATTGAGGTGTACATGCTCGATTATTTACAGTTTTGGACGCTACTGGTTACTTCTCCATAGAATTGTTCGCAAATCATCTTATGTTTGCGCAATGAATAGACTAACCGTCTCGCAAACTAAGATGTTTATATGCATAAATATATTCGTATATCCTGCGGCTACACTGCGCAATGTACAATTACCTAAAATTAAACTGGAGCTTTGCAGCAATCACAGATAATTGTGTACAGTCACTGCACATTGTGACCAATTTTGTCTTGATTAGAATAATACAATTTGTTATTGACAGAAACTGTCAACATATTTCAATTTCTAATGATGACTCAACAGCTCGCGCAATAAAATATATGATTACGAACCTAATTAGTATTGTACTAAAAGTCACTTCCGTAAAACTGGTTAATTCATGACACAAATACTCATGTTGTATTTAATTAATAAAGTTTACATAACGTAAAATGATCAAAAAACGATGATTCAACCGTAAAAATGAGGAAGTGTAGACTTATAAATTCTAGTCTACATCGAGATGCAATAAATATATCAAGAGAAGCAAATCTGACTGAGCAGTGAAACCGACCCGACTATATGTTGCTGCGTTATGATGATTAAAAGCTACATTGCGAATTATTTGTACTATCTATATGATTTTATTTAAATGATACATGGTTCTACTACCTACTTTAGTTAAGAATAGTGAATAGGCACGTTTGTATTATTCAAACTGCTGCAGGGGAAATCATAGGTTGGGTTGTAGAAAACATATAAAATACTTTAGTTTATGAATATCAATTTTTGACGCACATACCTAATGCTGCTCATATATATAATATCCGTTTCAAGCAAATTCGAGAAAGAAACATGCTAACCAAGGGGCACCGAAATAAATCTTTTTGAATATACTAATTACGTTAGCAAACACATTACAGCAGAATATGCATGAGTATTATACGTTACCTTTATCTCAGCTAAGGCGATAAAGTGGTGACAACAGAATCAGCTAAAATTTTAGCAAATCCTTTGTTTTCAACGCTTATTTAAGATAGGGGCGCTCTTACGACATTTAAACCCGTCCCTTACGACGCTCGAGGCCCACCTTTACAATATTTCAGCTCACCTTACAGGTTTCGGGGTCCTTATGGGGGATCGGGGCGCCCAAGGAGGGTTAGCTAGAGTGCAAAGGGGCCCCTACTTTAGGATAACCGGTATGTATCAACAAACTGTTTCTTTACTACCGCATACAACTGCTTTTCATGGGTTTTTCCTCATCGCAAATCGTATAAAAATTACGAGACATCTAAAATAAAAGAGAGCCGTTGGTTTATGGAATAAGCACACTAAGTTCTTAAACTGCATTGAGGATTGCCAAGTTAGTTTTTTCGCTTGTGGAATAAACACACTAATTTCTTAAACTGCATTGGGGCTTGCCAAGTTAGTTTTTCCGCTTGTGGAATAAACACACTAATTTGTTAAACTGCATTAAGGGTTGCCAAGTTAGTTTTTCCGCTTGTGGAATAAACACACTAAGTTCTCAAACTGCATTGAGGCTTGCCAAGTTAGTTTTTGTTTTTAGCTTGTGGAATAAACACACTAAGTTATTCAACTGCATTGAGGCTTGCCAAGTTAGTTTTTTTTTCGTTTGTTGAACAAGCACACTAAGTTCTTAAACTGCATTGAGGCTTGTCAATGTAATTTTTTTCGCTTGTGGAATAAACACAGTAATTTCTTAAACTTTATTGAGGCTTGCCAAGTTAGTTTTTTCGCTGACACCACCACGTAATCTTTCGTAAATGGTGAGCTACCAAACTTTAACTGACCGTGTATAGAAATTATAGTTTCGCGATGACGATGATCAATTTCAACCCTTGATATATAGGAAAATCTATATTTTTTCTCTAATCTATTTAAATCTAACTTTTTCTAATTATAAAGCAGTGGAATGTGTTATTGATATTGGTCTTCAGTGCTGCAAAACAAGTAGTCATAATGACACGAATTCGTTCCAAAATATCTTGTATAAATTTTTTAAAACGGGCTATTCTTAACTACCAAAATATCTTAGGGCGTAGCAAAGTATTTGATATGAATTATATAATTTACAAAGATGTACTACACTGTTTAGAATGTTAAACAGATTCGAAATTTGTGTACATTTCGTTATAGCAAATACTTGAGAGATTATAATTTCATAAATGTACAATATTAATATCATGACACTTACATGATAAGTGCACAATTATATTAAAGGTCTATTGGCTTAGGAATGTAGATGGTGCCGGGGTTAGGAGAGGCCCTGCAGTATCAGTGGTAAACAAAAACTTCCACTAATCTCCCTAAATTTTCCTTAAAATTTTCCTTTAGCATTTTTGTAAACTTGCTTATAAGTGCTGAAAGATTATGCTTTACGTTCGGTGCGCATGGGCAGGAGAGGGAGAATGTAAAGTACTATGACTTAGAGGGACCGTCCATTAGGAAAGGTAACCACTGCTACCGCCTTATGGTACTTATATCTTTTAAAACTAAAATATAAGAGTTAAATCATAGAACATTCAGAAGAGAACACTAGATATCTAGAGTGGTATGTATTTTCACAATTTTATATGCATGGCAATGTTTCGAGATCTAATTTATTTCTATCATACAAAAATTACATAAAACTGTTAGGCATTTACCACAGGTAACCTACATATTAATTCAACTACCGTTGCGGATTCACAAAACTATTTTTAACTTTATGGGATGTGGTTACCTGTCAAATTAACCCTAACTGCAGACGTAGGTTCGTTCTAGTGAATAGGCTATCAGAATTGTTGCCAACTGAATGGATAAAATGCACAATAAGTGGAAAATATGCTGCAAAATCGACCTTCATGAAAGTATGTCCAAGCCGCATTCTGCACACAGGGCAAAAACACCTATGGCTTCGACGCCTACAGCGCTTCCAATGGGCGGTTGGGTGACTGGCGAGAGGGGAGGACAGGATTGCCAGGCTCTCGGGGGGGGGGAAGGGGTTGGAGGCTCATGAAGCAACACCCTACCCCTCATGAGCATGCATGGTGATTGTTTGTAGGTATTAAATCCTAATGGGGTTACCCGACAGTTCAGGTCCAGCTAGAATCTTCTGTAATAAAAAGACAACAAATCACTTATATAAATATGCTGCTCCGGCGGACTTGCTCTTTAATAAATTTCTAGTAATGTATGGAAACCACTTCTAAGCTATAACATGTTCTTCCCACATTGATTTTGTCGAGGACACTGATTTAGGGTAAAAAATCACTAGTTTTGTAGACTATTTGTTAAGAGTATAGGTGCCAACGTCATGGGGTCTAGGGGCTCGAGCCCCTCAATATTTGAAAACCGGGGCCTACAAATTATACGCCCCAATAATCCGAGAACCCCCAATAATTGGAGGATAAAAATCAGAGGCAGATCCAGGGGGTTCACCAGACGGCTGCACCTTGTTCCCCAAACTTCACCGCAGAAAATTTGTGCTAACCACATGTCAGTGCAACGGGCCCCGCCAGAAGAATTGTTGCCCCACCGCGCCCTCCCCTAGACTTGGAGGCTGGATCCGCTGTAGACAAACAGTATTTGACCAACCCCTTAGAAAAAATCTGTTACCTGCCAGGTGGGGTTACTCCCCTGATATGGCCGCGACGCCCACCCCCCCCCCGTGTAGATCTGCACTCGTGGCATGGCCGACCGTCCGCACGTATGATATGGCTGAAGTTCAGTACTATTGGACATTAATTTGTGTTCTGCTACAGCTGCCTTAGTGATGTCTGCTTTGAAACAAGACTAACTACAGGCAAGGTCGCTGCCAGCAGCAAAAAAATTGACCGGCCGAAGGAGAAAGTTCATATTAAATGCCAGAATTTGTATCGAATTGAGCCCCCCAATATTTTCCTGAAGTCAGCGCCTACGGTTAAGAGTACATGTTCTGCTAATATGCGAATCAGACCAACTCATTTACTAACAAGAAAAGGCAGTAAATGACTATAATCTGGGTCAGCGTTGTTCCCAGCTTAGGTTTGTGCCTTGGTACCATTCGTATCAGGATCTGGAAGATTGCTATTATTGGATCTGATCCAAAATTTAGCGATACTCTCAATGTGAAAGTTTGAAAGTAAACATGCGGGTTTCTAGCCGCATATTAAACAGAAAGGGTAATATTAAAGACGATTTTCAGCACGACAATGGCATGCAGTGACCATAGTCACATAACTTTTTTGATAATAGATTGATATCAAATTATGGTGGATTTAACTATCTCAACCAGTTTTTGGACAATATTAATTTTTACAATAAGAGGATAGATTATAATGTAAGATATAAAAATGTAGAACGGTTTGTTTTGAAACTGTATACATTGTATTTGTAAACGAAATACGATATTCTATTTCAATTTCATGTAGCGAATTTTAATGCACAAATATTTTAGCTATTTGTTTATTTAGTTTTAAAAGGCAAGATTTGTTTGACATTTAGAGTGAAAGCACGCCACAAAATCCATTACAAGACAGCACGAGGATGCATTTTACGAATTTTGGGTAGCCTAATTTGTGACACTACAAAAACGAGAAGCAAAAGAAGCATATTTAGATTTATTCAATTTCCGAACGACAAACCCGTGTTAAATACATGATTATGTGTACCGGCTAAATTAATGAAATTTTTGTTAGAAGAACGATTCAAAAATGAAATAAACTTTAAAAGAAGCACTTTTGTAAGTAAAGGATAAAAAATGACTAAATTTCAAGTCTGCTTCTATGTATACAATGAAGTTCTTACAATATATCCGATTTTAGTCTCAGATATGCTTGTTTGCACCATCTTGGAAAATGGAAGTAAATTATGCTATGTACCGCCACGGTGAGACGTCAGAATGCACTACGACTATAGTTATATTTAGTAAATTTTTCGCTTAGAAATATAGCGCTATTGATATGTTTTGTTCTCTGTTTTTGGCAGAAATACCATTTGCCTAGTGTCCAATGCTAAACTTGCACATTTTGTAAATTCTCAAGTTTTGACTTTTCTATCGCAAGCGATCGTGCCAAGATTTGAAATTATTTAAATACAAATTATCTCTCCATTTTATCAATCTATCAATCAATGTTTATTAACCGAGCACAGATTTGGAGCACGGCAGGCAGCGTAACGGGTGTTGCGTCCTGTGTTTTAAGCCCATCACAGCAGGCATATTAGTTATCTTAAAGATATTAACTTTATAAGCAGTAAAGAATACAAATATTTTTTAGCAGTAGTTCACAAAATATCAAAGCTGCCAGTGGCAAAAAATTTTGAAAATCTATTTCAGTTCGCAGGAGTAAAAATAGCTTTAGGTCTAGAGGTTTACAAAACGTTTACCATTTATATCTATTTACGGCAAAAAGTTCCACGTATCAGCCATGTGTGAGTTGAAAAAATTTTTTGAAACATTGTATTTAAATGTTTTTCAGTTACAATTTAAGTGATGGCCCTGGGATATTTGCATGACATACAGCATGAAACTTTAAAAGATCTGCTTATCTATGAAGAAATTTGTAGACCGTTGCAAGATCAAGGCGAAGCCTTCTTTATTCAAGAGGTTCTTACTTGAAAAAGGTAGTTCATTAGACATATCATTTTCGTTGCATATTGAATTTTACATATAGCCGGTGAAGTACCGTTGCGCGCTTTCGATTGCGTAGATGTCGCCAGCTAGTTGACACACTTGGGATAAAGTGCCTAAGCTTGGTATTATGTATGATTTGTTGCCACTCAAAAATACATCTAAATTATTTGTTATGAAACATATAATGCGGCGTTTGCATTATAAAGAACCCCCGTGTGAAAGTTTTGTCCACCAAGGGTGTCTCTGCAACCATTTGGCACATGGTGTCTTGGGCACCATAATGCTTCTAATGGTATTATCAGATAATATATACAGATAGTGTAGTGTCAGTAATGACATGTTATAGAGCACATCATTACAATTAAAAAAAGTGATATGGTGTCAGCTACACCTTACTATTAATTTGACATCTCATGTAGTGTGTTTCAATATGGTGTCCTTGACACGATCAGCAAAAAATAATAGCTAGACTTAGAAACTATAGTTAAGCTGATGATGTCTCATACACCATCTATGCTACACAGTGTCGATATGTACTGTATACCAATAGTCTACATGATACCATCCAGTGGTATACAGTACATACTATACTATACAAAACACATGCGTCTGAGACTCCATCAGCAAAGATTTAGACACTACAGAGAAGCTGATACAGTCTCATACATCATACGTTTTGCATATTGTAAGTATGTACTGACTGAGTACCACTGCATGGCATGTTGCAGACTAATTGAAGGACAAGACTTTCACATAAAAGTCCCTTATGACGTGAACGGCGCACAAAGAGCATGCATATGTTGCGATAAGCTTTTTGTGCCTATATTGCAACGAGATTAGAACTTTAAGTTGCGATACATTATGACCCACAGATCTCTGCAATGCTTCATATTTCTTATGTTTGCGCCATCTAAGAAGTACTGTTGAATAGGATACTCTGCACTTCAGTAGCAGATATTTTGTGCTGCCATTTTTCTTTCGGTAGATGTAAGGGCAGTTTGCATATTTTCAACGTGTTTCTTAATACCATTAATAAAACTTATTTAAATCTATGAGAAAGCGGGTAACACAGCATGTACTTTGTATTACGTTGAAATTTTTTTTACATTGCCAAGTGTGTGACTGGCATCCACTGCTTATGTAATTTTTTGATGGTATAACAAAAACCATAACGATCTATAACGGCATCTTAGCAACTAGACCAACCGTACCAAATAAACTACTTCGTATTAGATTTACTCCTTGCATCTTTAATATATAAGTAAACTGCTTTATGTGTCTGCGTTATACAATTTTTTTACCAATCTCACTCTTCGCCACGTTACTGACAATACTGCCAAAATCTCAACCGATTTTACTTACAAACTAATTGCAAGGCTAACAACGTGTACTTGATTTGTATATGGCAACCTTTCAACGCAGACAGGGGTCTTTGGATAAGTTTTTATAACACTGTGACATTCACCAATGCGTCCCTGAATTACATCTGTTGAAATAAAATTTGGACTTTAGGTGCCATATGTTGTACCCAGGTAATTCGATATTTGGGCAGTAACAGATATATATAACAGAGCTGCTGGACAATTTTTATTGCTTGATAGCATGTTTTCAATTTTCAAAGAGGACTGCGGTAATCTGAGAAAAAAAATTTTTGACGAACAGTCGCATGCAAACGTGGCTTATCTGACACGTTAAACATCGTATACAGTATATAACTGCAGTGATGTCCTTGTTTTAAAAAGACAGATATTTGATTTTACAAATAAGCTCAGTACACGGATACGCTTTCAAACAGCAGCGTAACGTAGCTTAATGTTGTTTGGGTTGCCTGTCAATGATAGACTGTTACAAATAGCGATTTTCAATCATATTCTGACAAGATATATTTCCCGTATTGATTTACAGTAAAAAACCTGAACAATAAAGTTTCTAAAAGAATGAGGACGGGAAGTAAGATTTGTATCACAAAATAAATTTGGGTTA
>JASANE010030054.1:0-103730 GCA_030248225.1 Trileptium ribeirensis | reverse complement strand
CGTGATTTGGTAAAGCAGGACCATTTTAGATTCAAAAAGCTGTACTAAAATGAAACGTGATATCGTACATCACGACTTATAATAGCAACTGTTGGGAACGGTACGACATGTTCAGTGAGCGAATTCCAAGGAATTTGAACTTTCTCTATTTGAATCGGATACTTTCGATCCTTTAGTCGACTGAACTCTATATAGAGCTGGGGCGTCGCGGAAATGGTGTGATTTTGAAATTGAGGCCCCACACCCACTCCCCACTGTGAACAAACCAGAAATCTAAATGTGATACTTCCTGTAGGACTTTCCTTAATCTTAACTCTTAACCACATGTTAACAAAACAACACCAGGTGCAATGCTTACGGCAGTTGTTTGATTCAGTCGAAGGGCTCGGTGTAGGTTAGAATAATTAAGCTTGTTCGATCTGATGAATCCAATTATTGTATATACCACTTCACGCTCAAAACTCACATGCCAATGTAAAAGTACATAGCAATGTTGGACAAATTTTAGCCGAAGCATAAAAGTCGCATCCATGTATTAAACTCTAAATAACTGGATTTCGCAATGCCCTGCATCGAATTTTCATTTTGCATTGCCATGTTCTACACTTAAAATTTGCACTTGCTCATGCTACACAAACGACAGCTACATGCACAAAATTACACATGTGTAGCATGTATGTTATTATTATTTATATGTTATTATCATTTATTATACATTATTAATGTTATTATTGCCCTGCGTCGGTATTTCATGCGGTTGCATTGATTTGCGAATTCTAAGAACTAGCAGAAGCTTTTCGCGCGGCTGACATTTTTGCTGCAATCTGGGTTTTCGACGATTTTAAAAATAGCACAGAATATTTCTTGTATTTCTTTAAAAAACAGCTTCTTATATAAAATGGGTGGTTTTGATCTAAAAGTTTGAGCAATTTTCAGTTGCAGCGCGCTTGATCATGGTTGTTTCTTGTATCGTTAAATAAAAGTTTGTGGAATTTTGTTATAATATCGTCTGTGTCGGACGGTAAAAGTTAGAAATGTATCCTTGCTAATACATCGTCTACATCGGACGGTGGTGCTGGTAGACCGCATTATTCACGAGCTTACGTAACTCCTGACGTCCGTAACGTGGACGACAGGACTATCCCGTGGTCGGACGTTGACATCTGTAAACGGATCGTTGCGACCGACTAAGTTAACTCAAAATATATACGCCTTCGCTACTGCAGTAACATCCCTAAGGCCAGTTGCTACATTGGTGGCAGCGGTGGGATCACTCTCGCTCCTAATAAATACTTACATTTTCGCTACTGAATTTCTGGACAAAGCAGTATCTTTATAGCTGAATATCTCGAAGAAACACGCTCGCAGAACGACCGTTTAAATCTCAATTCACTAACTCCTCTGTTTATGCGTTATATTCCCAGTGCCGTAAACCAAAATTAAACCAAATATCGTCATAATTACATAGCGTCCGACATACTAGCATAGTATACAAATACCGAGATAGTGTAGCAATCTGTCGTCAACCCGAAGTACATCGATTTCAGAAAGTAGCTCAGCGCGCGATAATCGTGAAGTGCAACGCGTTTTGACTAAAATAGATGTACAGTTAACTCATTTTAAAAGCGAAACAGAAAAGTTATTCAACAATATTTCTCAAATCTTGACCGATCAGCAAACTTGCCTGACCAAGCTCGACGCTACTTGTTCTAAAACTATACCATCGATCAACTCGCAGCTTGATGGCATCCGCGATACCCTGATCACTAATCAAAACTCTATTAAGTTTAGCCAACAATTCGAAAGCATCCAGAGAAATACACAGTATTTGCGCGATTCTAGCGAACAAAGTAACATATTACTTCAAGCAGTGGCTGGGCAATTACAAAATACTGACTTCGCGATAAAAACAAAACAAGAACAATCAGGACAGCATAGAAACGAGGAAATTGTAAATCATTCACTTGCGAATTCGTCAGACCATCAACTTACGGTTAGGATGAGTCAACGCGGTCCCAATATTTCGATTACACCTTTCAACGGTGAAAAGGACAATGATTTCAACATCTGGCGGCGTAACGAGTTCGAAGTAAAATTCACTGCTGACGGATGGCCGAATCAAAATAAAGCTAGCATACTAGGTGTTCATTTGTCGGGCCACGCTCAATTTATATATAATGGACTAGATGACGATATCAAAAGAGACTATGTGCAGTTGGTGCCGAAGTTGGAGACTGCACTAATGACAGAAGATCGAAAGAGGTATCTAAGCGATCAATACGATGTGACAACGCAGGGACCGACGGAAACGGTTGCTAGCTATGCGCGTGAAATCACGCAACTCGCCCAGTCTGCCCTAAGTTACATGACCGTACCAGAGGAAAAGCAAACCAACCTCCGCAATAAGTTTATAGCAGGCTTGCGACCGCAAATTCGAGAAGAGGTGAAAGTTATGGGACCTAAGACCATGGCCGAAGCCATTCTTGCCGCAGAGCGAATTGAAACAAAGATCGGAGCTAATGCAGAGGTTACGACAGCTCTGGTTAACATCTCCAAACAGCTTGATCAAATAGGAGCGCACGCCAGTCATCAGAATACGCCGCCGGTCAATACATTAATGACGCAGAAGCCGGCTTGGGTAAATTCTTTAGTCCAACGCATTTCAAGGCTAGAAGATACGAATCCTAACGTGGGCCAGGTGCAACGCGGATATGATAAATTCCAGCAGCGCTCTCAACCAAGAACTACTCAGGCGAACGTTGACTATTCAAGTAGAATTGATTATGGTCGAAATCACAGACAGTTTCCAATGTTTGACCGACAGCAATTCACTACAAACAGCAGAACTTGTCAGATTTGTAATAAAGTATGTCATATAGCATTGGATTGCCGAACGAGCCGTAATAACGAGCGCGCCACGAAGTTTTGCCAGTATCATAGGATCCTTGGCCACAATACTGAAGAGTGTCGTGCACGTGCCGGCCAGGGTCCGCCGAACCAACAGACCAGTAGATTCAGTAATATTCGAAATTATACCAATCAAGGACGAAGCGGAACGCAACATGTTCCAAGGGCTACTACTATACACGCAGTCAACAGCGTCGAGTCCGCTGTAGACGATGCAGCCGAACGCGCAGGTGATACATATCCGGCGGACCATGGACTCACGTCGTTAATTGGCACGCTGACCATAGATTCAAGATCTGCAAAATGGCATCGCATATAGCCGTGGTGCAAAAACGATTTGATCCAGCAGAACAATAGCGAAACGAAAGACAAGTTGTCACCAGGATTTGAAGGTGACACCGTTACGTGCTACATCATGAATAAAAACGCAGTTGGCCCCAACAAGCCAGTACAGTCTGTAGCTGGTGTATCAGTTGGTGGAATGCCTGGAACAAGCCGTGGTCGTAGTCGAGGTCGAGGTAGAAGTAACCGGGGAACTACTGATCGTAATCAAGGTGAAGGGGGAGCGATTCCACGACATGTTCCAAATATAAATCCAGTCTTACGAGCTCGCTCGCAATATTTTTATGTGTTTGTTGGTGACGATCAGTTACAACGTATGGCAGTTATGCCAGGAGTGATACTACGATGGCGGTATGGATTGCGGTTTGAGGAAATTGACACATCAGTGGAAGAAGCACTGCGAGTAAATACCCTAACGGTGATGGTTCCGGTTATCGTTGTCATACATGCCTGTACTTATAACCTTAATCAGAGTAGTAACGATGAATCTACTGATGAAGAGGAAATAGCGCGGGCTGTAGCATGCGGTCTACGTCGTACTTATTCTGTTTTAAATAGTACCACGCACCGCGTGGAGCAAGTGTACTGGTCCAATGTTACCGACCGCAGAGATATCTCGCCACTTTATTTATAGCTTATTAGACGCTGCCTGCGGGAATCGGTTAACCCATTGCCGCAATCTGGCATCACATCATATATCCTGGATAATGACAACCTGATCGAAATCACAGTCAAGATATTTTGACTCAACAGCCTTATTTAACTGACCGACGAATGTTTCGGCTAGGTGAGTCATTCTCCCACCGAGTATTTGGCTTCACAACGCCGGAAATGCAGCGTCAGGGTACACCGCATCCGGGACACGAACTTAATTCCGCAAGGATGTCTGAACTGGTTGAGCGTCGCATGTTGTTCGGTGGATCGGTGCCCGGTTTTGAAAATTTGCCCGAAGATGAACAACATCCACCTGAACAGCATCCGGGACATACGTTATCAGCGCGGGAACGTTTAAGGATACAATTAATGGCAGAATTCCAAACAGAAAGGGAACAAAGACTTGATGAAGAAGCCGAGGAAGAACGTGTGCGACAAATAGGACTTCAAATACTTGAACGGTCAAAACGACGGGCGTCTGAATCCCGTCTAGACGCTAAAATCCGTACACCGACATCTAATGTAGAATCTTCCGAAACGAATCCTGCTAAGGATCGGAAGCTTCGCATGAAACTGTTCGATCTGTTGGTAACTTCAGCAGTTACAGCATGCAGCCAATCACAACAGAAACGACGACGAAGTCAATCGACTGAGTGCATCATCTCGTCTACTAACCAACCATCCAACAAAGTACACAATGGTACAAATGGAGCTACAAAGACAGCACATGCCGTTGCCAGACGTAATTTTAGATTGGCAAGTAGCTTGCCGTCGGTTTTCTTGTTGATAATGGCAATATTTTGTGCGTTGAGCAACTTCTCTTCTACCAGTGGAGAACTGCAATTTCCAAACCCGTTGGTCTGTCATGCAACTCAACACAGACAAATTTGGCAATTGCCTCCACCTATAAACTGTGTTTTTGCATCACAGCAACGTTCGCCACAGCCAGTCGATGCCACAATACTACTGTACAAGCGTAATATTGTGAAATATGTGGCCGAAGCGTGGTTGTGTCACAAAGTAACTAGCGAAATGCGGACATTCACATACTTTTTCAATGATGAAAATCTTAAAGAGTCGAAGACAATACATGAACCAGTAAGCGTCGATGAATGTCAACGCATGCTTCGCCATAAAGCTTGCGATAACGGACCCATGAAACAAATGGGAAACGTTCGGACTACTGAAAAAAGCTGGAATGGCATTACCCAGGAGGTGGTATACACTGTTGCTCTTGGTACACTTTCCAAGTTACGAATTGTTTCTTGACAACAGCCAAAATCTACAAACGACATTCGGAAGAATTCCCAGAGTCGACAGCGGGCGATTTGTCAAACTGTAATTACGACACAGGTACTTGCAGCCTGGTGGACGGCAAAATGTTTATTTGGAAGCCCAACAAAACTGAAAAGTGTGATATTGTTCCCTGGAAACAGTTGCCGGGTAAGGTCAGAATATATCAATGGCTCGCCAATGATGGAACATTGGCTTTGACGAACCAAGGAAATAAGCAGACATTGGATTGTGAAGGCAGGACTGTACACCTGAGTGACCAAGGCATGCCGTTTCGTATCATTAGCCGCAGCAAAGAGCGAATTTACAATATGCGCAGTCGAAGACAAGCATCTGCAGCGTCGCTTCAGCCGGTAGGAATTGTAACATCTCAAGTTTTGGCAGCGGGACTACAGGCTTTAGAGATTCATATAAGACTATCCTTGTCCTTCGCCTTTCAGCACGCGATAACCGCAGCTTGCAGTCAAATGGAAAATGCGTATAAGGTATTAGAGTCCTCTATTATACCGAATCCGACTTTAGCCATGCGGGTATTACTCGGGCACCGTAATATCATTGCAATAGCAGGCGGAAATCAAATTAATGTTTGGCCATGTTATGAACTGGAAAGCAGTCAGTTTACGGTGGAAAAATCGAATAATGCGTGCACAGCAGAAATTCCCGTTAAATTCAATATAACCAACCGGAGCTATTTCGGCTACCTCGATACAACAACAAACATTATTCAGCAGCATCATCGCTACGTAGATTGCAGTACTTACGAAACTTTGCTGTTGACACTGAGAGCTGGGTCTTATTCCTACCTGCGAACCGGACATTTAGTGCCATTAAAAGGAATACACCGCGTGCCTCGACTGGTAGCTGGTATGAATATGTCAGAATTGCCAGAACTTTTGTTTCATCCAATTATTATGTACCGCATGGACGAGATGCGCAGTCATATATCGCTGAACGACATTTGGCATGCATACAATCAACAGAAAAAAATATTTATGTTTTTGGGAATAGAAGCAGAGGACCAGGAGCCGCAGGTAGTGGCATCGAAGGCGGCATCAGAAATAGTCAAGGTGGGTCTTTTTAGCTTTCTCACAGGATTCAGTTTTGACCCAATGCAATGGTGGATATTCAGCTGCAGTTGTTATGTGACGATTAGGGTAGTGTGGAGTGTGGTTGCGAAGCGTTTGGTCAGGAAATTATGGGAAGCAAGTAAACAAGTACAGTGGAACACAGCGGTACCGATTGTACGTTCACGATGGAACACTGATCTAAACAGCCACGTGTATAACCGCGACCAACGAAATGCAGTTGTCGAACTTCAAGTGCGTCCAACAACAAGTACTAGTGGTGAAACAAGTAGTTGTGTAATGCCGACCGCAAAAGACCACGACCAGAGTTCGAGTTTTTAGCCATATAACTTGGTTGCGTTGCATGGTAATCAACCGGATGGTACCATCGATGTTCATGTAAATGGTATCAGGTTAAGTGCTCTTATTGATACCGGTGCGCAAGTGTCACTGCTTTGTGCAACGGCAGCAGGACGCCTCAATAATATAATTTCCGGTTCACATAATGCGCGGTATGACAAAGTGCGTTCAGCATCTGGACATTTAATGCGAATTGAAGGGTTTATTGATGGTGTTCTTACTATAGGACAGTCAGAGTATCAAGGAATTATGGCAGTAGCATCGACGTTGCCTTACGAGGTTATTATAGGACGGGTTCTACTGACGCAAATGGGACAAATTAAGGTGGATTTCGAAAAAGGTCAACTAATTCTTGGAGACGACACCATTAGAATGAACGACGTACGAGCTTTGGAAAATGAATCGCAGGTGACATTGATAGAAACCGTCTGTTTACCACCCAGAACTGAGGCAGTGCTGACCTGTCTGGCCAAAACGGGTGAAGCTGAACCAATACTACTGCAACCAGCTATTGATAGCGACCGAAACGTAGTAATCGCAAGCACTGTGGCATGCCCGGATGCCAAAGGACGGGTGCCCCTTAGAGCTCTAAATCCTGGTTGCGATCCATTGGAATTGCACGGTGGTACGAGACTAGCGACGGCGAATACGATAGCCCCTGACCGAATGTTGGATATGGATATTCAAAAATATAGTTCCGACAACTTAATCCGAGCAAATTTGCCAAAAAGTGATAAACCACTCAGCAGGCGAAAATTTGAAGCGTTAGATTTATCTAATTGTGTGCTCAGTGAAAGGGATCAGAAAAAGTTAGTGGAACTGCGATGGGAATTTGAGGATATATTTTCGGAAGGCGACCACGACCTTGGAGAAGCGGCACAAGTATATCACACGATTGATACTGGTGATGCGCACCCAATCCGACAAAAGCCATACCGAACCGCATTTGCATCCTGTACTGCCCCTGGATCTATTACTGAAGTCTCCTGAGGATTCTAGCTATGAAGGCTATGCGTCTGACGTGAGTATCAAGCTGTCAGAAGCGTGGGGTGCATCGGAACAATTCATTGCACGGTCGCAGGACAGACAGAAAACTAATCACGATAGAAAGGTCAGAGGGTTGCCGCTTACAGAAGGAGACCGGATATATTTACATGTCCCAGTTGTAGCACGTGGAAAGTCTAAAAAACTAATACGACTTGGCATGGTCCTTATCGCATACTAAAAATGTCGGAAGATGGGACTGGGGCAGTAATTGAACCTGTTAAAAAACAACAAAATGCGCCGCGAAACGAGTTAACGTAAGAAGGCTTAAGTACGCCCATCCGAACAAAACGATGCAACAAATGAGCTATCCTGGTGCCCAGAGTCGCGAAAAACAATTGTGTTTAGGTGGGAGTGATGAGCAGACGACGCAAGCATATGAAACCGAGCGTCCCCAAGTTTCTCACGAGCAGAGCGCGGCTAAACAAGTTCGTATGTCTGAAAACAATCCTTCTTCAAGTGATACCACAAGCAAGGCACTTGACGCGGAACAAGCTCGACAAGCTAAGCGTTACGATTTACGGCCGCGCGTTAAAAAAATTTAACACTAACTAAAAGCAAAAGCCTTTAAGTTTAATTAATTATTCTATACGATTACCGAAATTAATCTTGCTACAATAATTGTTTTATTTTATTTTATAGCTAAATTACGATATACGGGCAATTAAATCGAACTCTACTTCAATAGTACTTGTCTGATAGATATACAATTGCTGTAATGGCTGAAATCAACGATAGTTCAGATGAGCACGATGTTATATTATTGGATTACGACGAGGATAGTTTAATGGATTTCGCTATAAGCTCGACGAAAACAGTGTGTGACGAAGCTGGCGGTAGTAGCGCTAACATTCAGCAACCAGCCAATAATCCGGAAGTAGTTTCTCGAAAGCAATCGCTCTCACCTACTAAGCTCGAGCTAGCAAGCACAATAGTGGCGGAAATCATAATGGCGTAAATAATGAACGCACCCAATTACAAAATATAATTCAAGTTAATGATGTATACGACTCGCCTGTTGTCTTGTATAAATCGATGGATCGCAAGTCAATTCTGCCATCGCCCCGCCAGCTGGATGAACAACTAAAGTGGGCCGACCCAGTATATCCAAAAGTGAAGCGCCAGATATTAAATAAGACGTCAGAGGTGCGGTCTGAGGGTCATCCTCAATGGGCTAAGTGGCGACGTGAACGGGAACGTAGTGAGATTGGCTCAGTTTGTCCAAATTACAAGCTATGTCCAGAAGCGAAGGTAGCGACTGGCGGGAATCATAACGTTAGTGATACTTGGTATACTGCGCAAGACCATATTGATAAAGGAAGTGGAATGACAATTCGTCGCCATATTCCAAGCGTTATAGATTTAATTGTTAATGGTATGCCAGTAGCAAATAAAACTTCAGACAACGTGACGAAGAAACTCAGCGAAGGGCGAATATTGGGTGCTCATGCGGCATTATCAAAGGGCACTCAAACGGATGAGGCCGGTTCACGAGAAGCTTAAACTATACCACTCGACAAGCTGACAACCGACCCGATTCCAGATAGACGCCAGCGTTCGTGGCTTCGGATTACTGACACCAGCAACTATCCATTACCCGCATTTGCGCGCAATGCAGTTAACTTGTTCAACCGGGGTGTTATCGGTGGGTACGAACCATCAGCCAGCTCTGATACGGCGAAGTTCACAATAACTAGCAATGGATCGCCACGGTACGGATTGCATAAAGCATACACGCAGGAATACCTGTGGGTATCACAACCAACACCTCGAGTGTCTCATTATTCGTTACCGCGAGTCCCACAACAGCTGGAACAACTGTGTCAGCGAGTCGATCAATTAAGCATTACTACAGCCTATCATTTTTCTGCAGGACCGAACAACAGCAGTCAATATGCAAACAACAATATCGTTCAATATGGCGGTGTCCAGAAACGAAAGAAGAAAATTGGAAGTGGAGCTCGTTTGAAGAAGAAGTTACGACACGAACTCTACTTACAACGCAAATACGGCTCTGAAATTTGGCAGTCTATCGCCTAATCTCGTCGTAGTCAGCTGATGATAACCGCACTATTTTGCAATATATATACATCCGTAATTGCCTGCCTACAAAACAAAAATCCTTCAAACACCATTACTTCTGTGTATGTACAATGCTATAGTATATTTTTATCTTAATCGTCTGCTGCACCACTGCTACGTAATACCAAGTACTCGTCACTTCGATTTTCCTATACATCATATTATTTAGCAACAACTCTAAACAATCAAACTCGTTTTTTTATTTACGCCGTCATTATGAAGCAAACATTATAGCAACTGGCATCGACTGATTTTCTGTCGTAATAGACATAGAAGTGCTTGTTTCTGTGCTAGGTGTGGGGACACACCTCAAAAAAAGGGGGCCCATGTAGCATGTATGTTATTATTATTTATTATACATTATTATTGTTATTATTGCCCTGCGTCGGTATTTCATGCGGTTGCATTGATTTGCGAATTCTAAGAACTAGCAGAAGCTTTTCGCGTGGCTGACATTTTTGCTGAAATCTGGGTTTTCGACGATTTTAAAAATAGCACAGAATATTTCTTGTATTTCTTTAAAAAACAGCTTCTTATCAGGGAGTAACCGGAATTCCGGTTCCGGTTCCGGCGAAAATCGTGTTCCGGTTGCGGTTCCGGCAAAGGGCAAAAACCATACCGGAACCGGAATTCCGGCTTAAAAAATTTGTATGAAATTTTCCACATTTTTGCTTCATCTCTGATCCAAACATATGTAATATATATTATACAATGATCAAGCTCCAATACAACCAAGCAAAAGAAATGATTAACTAAGCAATTTGACGTTTGAAACGTAAGTAGTGCACATAATTTCAGTTGGAATTTTTCATAATAACCTGCAAGAGATTGTTAGCAAATCAAAGCCACGTCGATGCTTGTAGCAGCTATTTTACACATCCAGAAGTCTGTGGGTTACGTTTCAATTAAACCGGTCCAACTCGGTAACAGAGTATGGCTTACGCAGAAGTACTTAGGGTATGCATGGCTAACATAAATTGCTTCAAGAACCAGCCAGTGCGCTTGTAAACTTGGTAAATCAGTCTAAATTGAATTAAACTAACGTTATCTCCAACGCAGCTAGAAACTGCTTTCTTGGCAATGAACTGTATTTATTGAAACTGTGCGAGCAGCATCACAGTGTGTCTCATTCATAGCATTCTAATTAGAAAGTTATCATCATTATCATCTAACTTACGGGCACTGTTTGTCCAAAACTTACGGGCACTAGCCTAAACAGTGTCCCTCACCACTGATCAGAAAATTACCTTCTATCTATTATTTTCTCTTAGAATCATATAAACCAATAATTTCAAGTTTCCTACAGAAGAACATATAACAAACCTATGTGTTGTAAATGAGGGCGACTGGAGACAGAGCGAAAGTGTGTATTGTACGCTCCAAGCTTTGTAAGCATATTCGATTTGACGCAGTATACGCGATGGTGTATAGTGGAAGGCATTTTTGCTCTGGGTGTCCAAAAATCGACATATTTGATCAATAAATAAACATTATTAGCTTCCTCAGTCTCTTTAAAGTTTCAGAAAGGCAATAATACCACCGTAATACATTAAGTTTAATGTAAAAGTTATTTTTAATGTATTTCAAATCCACTATACCTTGATTTCTTCCTTCATCTGTTTTACTATATATAAATTTCGAAGACCAGGTTCCGGTTCCGGATCCGGTTTAAATGGACGGTTCCGGTTGCTGGTTCCGGTTCCGGTTATTCCCTGCTTCTTATATAAAATGGGTGGTTTTGATCTGAAAGTTTGAGCAATTTTCAGTTGCAGCGCTCTTGATCATGGTTGTTTCTTGTATTGTTAAATAAAAGTTTGTGGAATTTTGTTATAATATCGTCTGTGTCGGACGGTAAAAGTTAGAAATGTATCGTTGCTAATACATCGTCTACATCGGACGGTGGTGCTGGTAGACCGCATTATTCACGAGCTTACTTAACTCCTGACGTCCGTAACGTGGACGACAGGACTATCCCGTGGTCGGACGTTGACATCTGTAAACGGATCGTTGCGACCGACTAAGTTAACTCAAAATATATACGCCTTCGCTACTGCAGTAATATCCCTAAGGCCAGTTGCTACACATGTACATATTCTACACGACACGAAAATTTTCAAAGCAAAGCGTTATATATAATACAAACATGAATAATGCATACACATCACGCATTTTCACACAAAAATTGTTTCTATTTCGATATAATAGTCAATTCCTCTTTCGTTATCAAATTGTTTTAAATATTTTCTTTTCAAAGTTCTGAGCCATTCATCCGAAACGTGCGGTCACACGGGTGATCACACAGATCAGCGACAAGCAGTGAAGTTGCTAACGATATCGTGAAAATTTCCATCTGCGTGTTTTTAAACACCTTGAATGCTACGTTATGGTAACCATCCGACGCAATAATAAACGTCAGTATAATGGCTTGTCCACAGCCCTACGAAAAGTGGGCGCGGGGAAACTTCGGGGAGGCCCATGTTCATTCTCGGGGAAAATTAAAAGTGGGGGATATATTTTGTAAACATTTTCATGCATTTTTACTACCGTGAATGTATTTTCAAGCTAAAAACTATATTTTAGTCTTATAAATATATAATGGTTATGTTATGTTACTTTTCTTCAATGTAGACGGGTTTACAAAGTTTACAAGCGCATCGTCTGGTGCTTGACGGAATTTGAGTTATCCAAGTTTACAGCAAAGTACTTCTAAATTATCCATACTCTGTTACCGAGTTGGTCCGGTTTAATTCTAACATACTTCTGAATGTGTAAAAGCAAGCTACAAGAATCGAGCTGGCTTTGTTTTAACAAACTCCTGCAGGGTTAAGATGAAAATTTCATACTGAAATTATGTATCCTACTTTCGTTTCACGTGGCAATTTGCCGAGTTAATCTTTTGTTTTGTTTGGTTGTATTGCAACTTGATCATTGTTTATATTACATAAGTTTGGACCACAGATGAACAAAAATTTCAACATCAGGGAGTAACCGGAATTACGGTTCCGGCGAAAATCGTGTTCAGGTTGAGTTTCCGGCAAAAATCAAAAACCACGCCGGAACCGGAATTTCGGTTTAAAAATTTGGTATAAAATTGTCCATATTTTTGCTTCATCCGTGGTCCAAACATTCGTTATATATACGCAATCATCAAGTTCCAACACAACCACATATAAGAAAAGACATTAACTCAGTAAGTTGCCCTGTGAAACGTAATTAGTACACAAATTTATTAGGAATTTTTTATCTTCGTCTGGCAGGAGTTTGTTAAAACAAAGTTAGGCCGATGCTTGTAGCAGCTTATCCATTCAGAAACCTGCGTTATATGTTAGAATTGTACCGGTTTAAGTTTATATACATAACAGAGCATAGATTATTGAAGTACTTAGCTGTGATGTTTGCTAATATAATTTGCATCAATTACTAGCCAGTGTACTTGTAAACTTTGTAATCAGTCTGCATCGGAGTTTAGTAACATATCTGCAGATCAGGCAGAAACTGCGTTCTTGGGAACAAACTGTATGTATAGAAACTGTGCGAGTAGTGTCACATTTTGTTTTATGTGTAGCATTCTGCAAAAAATCATCATCATCTAACAGAGGGACACTGGTTTCTCAACGCTAGCCTTAACAATGTGTTTGGCCGTCGATCATAAAATTATATTATACCTTTGTTAGTCTTTTACAGCTATATAAACCAATAATTTCAATAACAACAAACTTATGTCTAGTAAATGGAGTTGATTGGAGATAGAGCAAAATTGTCTAGTCTACGCGTAGTTGCCCAGTGCTGTAAAATTTTTCATGTTACCGTAATGTGTTCGCATCTTATATGGAATTATTAATTCGGTGGATTTGTTGTAATCAATTAAAATTAAGAACACAATTCGCATGGATGCAAAGCAAAATCCATCGGTACATAATATTTTCTGGCCATGCAATCAACGCGTAATATTCAGAATGTTATTTCATAAAAAAATAATATTTCGTTGAATTATTTTTGCTGTCCGGGAATTATTGTGACCACAAACCCTTATGCGTTAATTTACGTTGATATTGCACATTCGCAAGCCGGTGAAAAAAGTGCAAAGCTCTAACCAGTCAACTGCCGACGTTCTAATTTAGAGATTAAATAAAGATATTTTAAATTGTATTACAACTCTCACGAACTCAACACTGAAACAGTGCAATATATATAACAGATCCATGCTGGATCGTTACGAGATCCTGGCCACAGTCTAATGACCAACATTTACGTATTTGACTACGTATATTCTCCCCGAAATCGAGCCCCAGTGACGATGTCTGCAGGAACCCGAAGTCATCTGCTCGCCCTCGTATGTATATATGTAAGCCCTTACAATGTAGGTAATTAGAACAAATCAGAAATCACTATATATCGGAGCAATCACTAGAACCAATGGTCTCGCTACATCACTATGTATTTTCGACACTTCGATCTGCACCGCCGACATTTTCATGATCAGAATGGGTATCGTTTTATTATTTCAGGAATGGATATTTGTTGAAGTATCGTTACTGTTACTCGTAACATTACTTATCGTTTATCATAAAGGCACCATTGACACGATTTGTACATTATTACTGTTGATGTTTTGTCGTATTATACTATTTTTTGTTGGCCATAAAGGCACCCATTGTGTATTTGATTCGTATCGTATAATCATGAACATATCGAATGTTATATATATATGTTTGTATGTGCCGTTGATATCGTTGTTTTTTCTCACAGGGCAGGGAGTAACCGGGATTCCGATTCCTACGAAAATCGTGTTCCGGTTGCGGTTCCGGCAAAAGGTAAAAACCATACCGGAACCGGAATTCCGGTTTAAAAATTTTTGCTGCATCTTTGACCCAGACATGTAATAAATACAAACCTTGATCAAGTTCTAATACGACCACACAAAAGCAAAGATTAATTCATCAAAATTGCTGTTTGAAACGTAAGTAGGACGCGTGATTTCAGTACGAATTTTTCATAACCCTGCTGGAGTTTGTTAACAAAACAAGGCCAGCTCGACACTTGTTGCATCTATTTTATACATTCAGAAGTTTGTGAGGTATGCTAGAATTAAACTGGTCCAACTCGGTAACAGAGCGTCGGCTTGTAGCCATAAGGGCTTAAGCGCCAAAATTTTTGAAATTGAGATATTAGCATAATTACATAGTGTTTGATGCGACGCGTATGGACAAGAAGGTCGTTACCACCATGTATGACTGTAATAACTATAAATGATTGATACGCCCCTTTTGCACAATTGCCTTATAATTAGAGTTAAAAGTGCGTATGTGGTCGCATACGCCCTTGTTGATTATTGTAACAATGGGCTACAAGGCCGTTACTGGTCGCTTACGCCCTTGTATTTCTCAATGGGTTACCATGAAATTAAGCAAAAAGGCCAAACCATGTTGAAGTTTGGAAGAATAGATGTGTCCCTAGCTGTGCTCTTGGACCTGTTACATGTCAAGTCACAATGAGTCCGAATCCGAACATCGTTTGACACTTTAGCTCTCACCGAGGAAATGGAACCCTCTTTTAGCATTCTTTGCCCTTCTTTGTTTACGCAAGCCATCTCTTCTAACCATAATCCCAAGTATATAGGTATATATGTTTATATATTAGCTTCTATAAAATAAATACATGCTTATATAGATTTAATATTAGTTTTATATAAACATTAAAGCTAAAAGTTTTATATGGGTTAAATTTTAAATTAGCTGGATGTGGACGTCCAGCATTTCGTTGTATTTATAAGCCGCTATCAACACCGGGTTAATTTTGCACACACATTAAGTAAACAAAGTGGATTTTAAACTTATATAAATTTTGGCTGTTAGTATTAGAGGTTCTTATCGGCAAGTCGGCAAACTCTATAATTCAATGTAAAGTCTGTAACAGTTTATATTAAAACGGTCTAAGCACCCGCGTCCTTGAGTACATAGAATTATAATATAAGTTTTATATTTGAAAATTTGAAGGCAGTATTAAAGTTAGCTTAATACTTGCAGGGACCACCGAATTTTAATGCTTTAAGCAAATAGACTTGACCTTTCAGGAATATAAAGTTATTATAAAGTTAATAGGTTAGATATAAGGTTAGTATAAAAGTTTTATATAAAAGTAGTTTGAAAATTTGAAATTTCGAACTATAAAGTAGTATAAAAGCCGTGTTAAGTATAGGCATTTAGTCTACTTGTAAAATAACGGTCACTTGAGGACCGAGAATAAACTAAAGGACGCGCTATGGATTCACTGCGAATCCATATTGTTCTATTTATAGTTTAAACAATGAAGTTTCTAGAAATTTTAGCTTAATTTATAATAGATTAGTATAAATTTGATATAAAATGGCAATAAATCATTTAAATTGCCCATTAAAATGGCCCAAAATTCGTCGAAATTTGGGCTGATAACAAAGTTTACTTATAAGCTTAAATTTTGGGGTCAAATCGTCCCAAAAGTGCTGACAAAACACTTTTAGCAAAAGTTTATAAAATTTTAACGACCCAATAAATCAAATTTAATTGCGAAAATTAAAGTATTTAAGCGGAATCGCTCTAGCTCTCGAACGTTCAGTCTGACTTCGTTAGCACAGAGTACGGTCGGTTTGTAGACCGACTCTATCGCTCTTCAGTGCTTAGAGTTTCAGTTTAGTGGTTGTTTCTTACTCCTTGACTTTTGGTTTTGCGAGTGGATGGACGAGCGATGGACGTCGACCGATCCGACTTGAATCTGTAAGTGTGGATAATGAGGCTTAGTGTAGTTGTAGAGTAGTACTTATGTTAGATAGGATAAGCCTGCAAAGTAGATGAGTGAGAAATTTGCACTGATTAATCTTAAGATTAAGCCTCCACGGACTCCCTGTCCGTACTTGTGGTTTACATTGTAGTTTAGTCCGTCCTAGCTCGTCTCGCAAACCATTAGCGGTTGATAGACACTTTCGGTAATTCAGTTAACAGTCGAAGTCATGCGGAACCTCCCTCGATCGATGAGATTAGGCACAAATAAACGCGACATCCGCGTATGGATTTGTTTTACATGATTTCTTGAGTAGAGCTAGTAGTCCGCCCGTGACATTTGAGCCGACCGAGGCTAAATAAAACTCCTCAACGAATATTCGGAATAAAACTCCGTACCATCCTTGGCCTGGTTGGATGAATTTAAATTTAGTACCGATAGGGAGATTTATCATTTAGGAGGAAATAGTGTAGCAAAATTGTGATCGGAGTAATTAGTAATAGTTACTTGTGAGCTATAAAGTTTACCTGACTCATTGTTCCTTCCAGCAACTTATTAGAGATTTTGTTAGGATGTTAGCAGCAACCAACGTTTCTAGAAAAACGAGCTTTAAATGCAACCGACCCGCAATCGAGTATGTTAATCAAAAGTACAAAAAGTGAGATAGCTCGCTCTGAATGAAATTTATCGTAACTTTAAAATTACTCCAGGAATTTGGCTGAAATTTTACCCGGAAGTCCGTAAGGATCCCCTGTTGATTTAGTTCATAAGACTCTTGGTTATCGCGTCGGAAACACAAATCCGACGACCCTGAAGGAGCTTGCCCCCACCAAAAAGTAAATTTGGAATATTTAAAGATTATCTCCAAGAATTTTGTTGAAACTTTGGCCGTTTCTTCGTAGGAGTATCTGCCACCGCACACCACCCTAAAACTCGACAATATCGCGTCGGAATCATAAACCCGACGACCCAACAGGGGTCCGCCCCTACCTAAAATTTCAATCATTAATAACACAAAATTCCTTCCAGGAATTTTGACGATTTTTACTCTACAAACAGAGGCCCCTTAGGCTTTCTATTTGCACTATTAAGCCCGGCAAAGCTGTTGCCTGTTCAGAAATTATGAAAAATATGGACCCGAGCAGCGTAAAAGCCGCTCAGGGTCTACACAAATTTCATGGATTTCCTCGCAGTATATACAGTTTCATAAGTAGGTTTCGGTTTAGCATTAGCACGTATTTTCAGTATAATTCAGCTTTATATTTCCCTTTCTCTGTATAGTCACATCAAGGCAGCACGACTGTATCAGAGACGCGAAGCTCTGATACGCTGCCGTCATATAAGAAACATCAAATTTACCAGCGTTGTATATTTGATTAGGAACGGCAAATTTTTGTGTATAAACTTTGTCGATATCGCTAAATGCGATATCGTGTCTACCGGGTCCCGGCCCGACGGATCAATTTTTGTGAGGACCGTTGACCCGATCCTAATAAAATGAATCATTAGGTCGGACCCAGCCCGTGTGCAAAATTTCACAGAGAAAGGCTGGCAAATTATTGAGGAATTCGAAATTATAGGTTTACACCAGCCCTTGGATACATCAACCTGGAAATCTCGGTCGAAATCGAGAAAAACGAGCAGGTTAGGGATATGAACCGAGTGAAATTTAGCAGGTGAATTTGTTTGGTTGTACCGACAACCGGATCTATCGTTTACGGACTCATTTTCATCGAGTAGGAACCATTAGAAACACTAGTGAATTTTAGTAACAAATGAGTTCTTTTCCAGGGCCGTTTTCGAGCCGATATGGCAAACGCTCTAATAGCTTTAGGATAGTCCCGATGGCATCGCTACCGATAATTTTATTCCCAAACAAATTTTTTTTAGCTGAACACCAATTTAACCCTTGCCCCTATGCCCTGAAGTTGTCATAAAATTTTGTATAATTATAAGGTATAACCGCCCAATTTGCACAGATCAATTGGACGCATAGGTTTTACTTGTATCATACAATAGGGACGTCCCCCGTCACATGCTAGTATCGTCGCGTCGTGGCGATGAAGAGCGATTCACGAATGTGATGTAAAGACTTCTAGGTTGAGAGACCGAGTAAAACATACCACTAGCAGAGAAATCAGTTGCACAAACTATGCAGTTTAACCCACGTGAGCTCGTAGAAATTGGGAATAGCCCCAGAGCGGTTCATTGCTTCGGCAGTGACCCAGTCGCTTGCTCAAGCGTAGCATGACTCGCGTTGACTAGAGATCAAACAAGTATTTAGTTCCCAAAATTAAGAAGTCCAACGTAGGACGTATTAAGACTTCAGCTCCAAATTTGCCTACCCTTATATAGCTTTCCGTACCTAGCTGTTAAGTAATACATTTCTTTTGTCAAGATGGATGACCTAAAAGTTATACCTTCGAACCGGATCAAATTAGTAAAATTGCTTACGAATGTCGAGTTAGGTTTGTACGACAATTTTAAGTAACGAAAATTGAAGACGATGGCAACGCCTCCAACCATTCCGTAAGTGCTGGCAGAATCCGTTTGGAACCCTCGAATAGACCAAGTAAATATACGCCGTAAACGAATCGAGTGCCACCCAGTAAACTGAGATTATGACATGGACAACCCGAATTAGTACGTCTAAGCGCCGTGTTTAAGATATCTTTTCTTAACTCCTTCGGTTTCAACCGTCCGTAGGAATTTAGACCATCGTTCCGCCGAGATGAATGCAAACGAAGGCCCTTCGCAAACCCCGATTTGGACCCAAAATCGATAATTTAGCACCTTTCCCTGGATCCAGCTCGATCCAGCGTCTTCTAAAAATGTAAAAATTTGGCTGTCAAGGCGAAATATTAATTTTCCTACTGTTGATAAACTACAATTAATGTACACAACACATAGTAAACCTTAATAATAATTTTAGTGCATTTGTGCAGTTGTAAACTCTGAAAAGTTAGGAAATACGGTCCCAATCGGGACCTTTCTTACCGGGACCTCTAAGCCAATTAGGAGAAATCTCGCCCCGTCAATTATGAATCTATTCTGGTATGCGTGTAGGAACGAGAGCGTTACGCCTTCGCACTTGAAATTAGGAGTCGTACCCAACGTGTCCACAGACTTGCACCTGTATAAATCTGTATTGTATCCGTATCGATTGTTTAACCGCACCCTTGTTGATTTGTTATAACTTGCCGTATTTTAATCCATTCACTGTTATATTATTGAGCGGAGCTCGGCGAAGCCGAGCGAAGCGTTTTTATTTTCTGTCTGGGAGTAAAAAGGTCGATGTCCGTCCGTTCGTTCGTTAGGTCCGACGGATCTCAAGAATCACTGAACGGATTTTAAAAAAACTTTTTTTGTTTGGAAGCCTATCATGTCAGAGTGTGCACCTGATATTTGGGATTAAAAATTTTTGAGTGGTTAATTAGTAATCAGCTAATTAATTAATTTTATACAGCTAAAATAGAGAATTTTGCAATATTTGTATTATTTATTGAAATAGAGTCGTTTCGATCAAACCGCTATAGGGTTTTTTGGGTCGAAGAATTCAAATATAATATTCTTACCAATGATAAAGCCCCATGCCCTATGCAATGTAGTGACAAGAACATAAAATTGAGTACATTCGTAATGCCACAGCCCAAGATCCGCTCACAAATGTAGTTCCACTACCGACTGGTGTCTATCAATATTCACTTATCGTGTACCTTAGCCGCTGATTAAGATGAGCAAAATCAGGGAATCCCAGCGTTATTGTCGTATACGCTTTGAATCCATATAACCGAATTCCCCGTTGTGTTGCCGCCTATAGCTTTACCTGAACCAATTGCTTAACCGGAGTACCCGAGTAGTAGTTACTCGAATGGCGCCTCGATAACTCACTGACAATTACGTTATGCTTTATAGCTACTTCTCGTCCCGTTTTCGAGTAAGGTAAGCTCAGCTGTCAGTAGCAAGATCTAGTAGCTCTCGTCGTAATTTGAATCAGCTGTGAGTGTCCCATGAAAAAGGCGATGACTCCAAGACGCTCATTTGTTGTCCGTCCGACTTTTTCCCAAATTAGCGTACTATTTCTTCGGCATAGTCTCTGTTGTATTTTCCCGTACAATATGCTAATGTCTGTATATGAGTTTGGCTTATCAATAAATACTCAATCAAAATTCAACCGTGTTCCTGTGTTTTATTGACCAATGGTAGCGATATATGTACTGAAATGGGTTTGAAATCCGTCACTCCAATCGTCGACCCACGTTCAGGTTTGACACACACGCACAGAAGAAGCAAACCTTAGTGTGACTCGTCGATTCCCAATTGTATTACTAGTTGTGTTATTATGGTATGAGTACGACTCGTGCGACTGAGGAAAATTTGCCTAAGACCAAAACCTTCGCTGAACGCCCAAAACTAAGAGACCACAAGCCATCCGACATTAAACGTCTAGGGATTTGTCCCACTGGCTAAATAAATTATTAATCGTTCAGTAAAGTAGAAAAGAAAAATTCAACTAAAACACACTTCCAGTGGAAAGACGATAGGGAATATTGGTATGGTCTCTTTGGCATGAAAGCATGTGGCGGAGCCAAATTCCCTAGGGACATCAAAGGTAGTACCGCTTAGGCTACGGGCGCAACCCGTCCGGCAGGATCAGAACACATCCTATGAAGCGAAGCTCCGTAGTCTCCTGGGACTGGCCCGAATTAGACATTAGAACCCATTAGGTCCGCCCTCGAGGTTACGATAGCCGGGGTCGTTAGGGCATTACGTTGTGGAAGTGCGTAATGCAGTAGCGTCACTCCTGTTACATATATAAAACCGCGGAAACACATAAATTTTAATTTTATAACAAGATACACAAAAAACTACAATACAGCAAAATACACATAATGGAAAATGAATGAAAATACACCCTCTCGCTGTTTCACAGCTTGTACATTGTAAGTTTGACTTTTATCTGAATTGTGCATGAAAGTTATGGTTAATTTACGTTGACATTGGCTTCTGCAAGATCGTAACATCACGGTTTTTGGGACTCTTAGCGATACCAAGAGGATTTGTAGCATTTTTTGTGACATAATTGTAATTATTAGTTCATATTTTATAAAAATCTGCTTTTGTGGAAATCATAATTAATACTGGTGGGGCACATATTTCATCGTTCTTTTGTGATTATGAACAAAAAATAAATGAATTGCATCATTTTAAGCTGTTACAATATCACTAAATTATCTGAAAATTCAATTATTTTGCTTTTATGTGTCAGATTCAGCATGGCTTCTGTTTTGCCAGCTTATGGCTCTAATATTATGCGTAACATTAGGTACGCACAGTAGTTCGATTGTTCATTTAACGGTATTAAGCCTATGAGCGCTCGCAAATCGCTATTACTGTTATGTATGCCTTTTCGGCGTCGGATTTGTAGATATAAGTAGGTGTAGTTGTTCCCTCTCGCTATTTTAGAAGTACCATTACATTTTACTGTCTGCGAATACATACTTCATGTTTCTTGATTGCATACGCTTTTGTATGCTCCTAGAGCGCTGCGTCGCTGTATGATTCAGCGTGAGATTTAATGAATGCAGAGTAACCTAAATGTGGAAATGAACGCGTAGCCATATTGCCTTCACAAAGTTCGGGCCTCTTATTAGCGTTCGATAAACCGCAACTAGCTATGACAGAAAAGCGCGAATTTTTGAACAACTCAGTTTATGATTTTGCTCAAAGAACAACCTCTGTCTTCGCGCCTGAAGTTAAGTTACGCATTATACATTTGTGGCCATTAGTCAGACGACGCAGTCTTTGACCCATATAATAGTTTGATAGAGTTTTTTTGGCATTTTGGGCTTACAATGGTTTGCCACAAATGGACCTTGTCACGATAAAGAAGGATTGGATATTGTTTATACTCTGACGATCTTGCTTAATTTTGATAAATGTATCTGTGATTTTGATTTTTGGTACGCTCGAATTTTTTTCACAAACCATTTGGTGTTCGCAATCAGAATATATCTTGTTTACTGTTGGCTAGAGGTCGTTCACTAACGCAACAATGATGAAATGGGATAATTAGAAGACGCTGCTAAGTTTATTTTTGCGTAAGATTCTGAAAAAAAGATTTCCTAAACCCGTCACTGTAATTACGAATTTTGCGTTACAAAGACAGCACAAAAAATTTTCTTACACAGTTACTGTATCTTTGAACAAATTCCAAAATGCTACATCAGGCTGTGCTGACTTAATTTAAAATGGCCATACTTTTTGACGCCTTGTAGATTTGTAGGCTTATATATATTATCTTTTCATGTTTAACTCTTTACAGGGACAAGGAATTGTTTGCCGCTGATGATAGCACTGATGATGAAGTAAAGGCATCGCAGAAGAAGCCAAATGCTAATGATGTAATGCTATCGTTTCCGTCGGTAAGCGTTTCTACACTGTGTTGTGTTGTTTCGTTGGGATGTTGCATTGAGACGGTAACCCAACCATTGCAACACGTATGCATTGATATTGTAGATATGGATATAATACACACAGCCGTACGTTAGCAGAAATATGCACAATCACGGAGTCAGACGCGGGCCGATGGGATTGCGTCCATCCGCCTCCGGATTGTATTTATGGATAAAATATACACAGCCGTACGTTAGCAGAAATATGCACAATCACGGAGTCAGACGCGAGCCGATGGGATTGCGTCCATCCGCCTCCGGACACAATTTCAGCTGTCAACTTTTAGACCGCTTACGAAATTGCGTCCGTCCGCATCCGGACGAAATTGCTTCAGTCCGCATCTGCTTTTAATTTGTCCGTGACTGAATGTAATGTTTTAGAATGTAATAAGGGTCGTGTTTTCACTTCATTAACGAATTTTTAGTAAAATGTCAGTAGGTTACTACAGCTGCAAGCCATCGAAGTAAAAAGTGCTTATTTCTGTCGCTAGAATGAATGCAACCATATCCTTTTGATGCCTAGAGCAAATTAACAAGCGTATAATTGAAATCTCAGTGGTATCACTTGGATCGTCTTTTTGGCGGAAATCATTCGCTACGGAAAGGAAATGCTAGATGCAGTTTGATAATACGATCATATAACTATTCATTTAGTTACACGGTAAAATCACGGGTTAAGAATATATTTTTTTCGTCTCAAATTAGATTTTTGCATTTTTAAAACAAGCCGACGTAGCATTTCTATTTTCATTACAAAAGAAACTCATTCCCGAGCACTTACAAAATAGTAGCATCTGTAATTTTACGTTTCTATCAAAATTATTATTATGGCTCGTCCAACGATGCTACCTAATGATATTTGCAAAGCTTTTAAAATGATACTAATGTTATGAGCGGTTTACTCATTAGAGCTTAGTTAACGAGGGTTTAATTTCATCACTAGTTGTACAGATGTTCAATCATCAGATTCTTCAATTCAACCATACGGAAATAACATTGTCTGACGACTGTTGAACTTGCTTAAAATTTATTTTTCGAAATTTGCATGTTTAGGTTGTTACGCCGAAGCATAGGAACTCTTCCTGTCCTGTTCCGGTAACCAAAAGATTGAACTCAGCAACAGTGGAAAGCTGTTTAGATTCAAACTCTCCGAAAGTTAAATCGGCAGCGAGACTGAATTTACGAGCGGCCAATTTGTTATCGAAGGTACATAACGAAAAAAACATTCATGATCAATTACAAAGTCATGATAACGAGCAGAAATATAAACTAGTAAAATCATATAACGCAAATATGTCCGATACCAGTAATGCTAGTGCTTCTGAGGTGCTGGACGCGTCAATTTCGAGCCCGTCAGTGGACTCATCTTCGTTGCCAACGCCTGCAACCAGCAGCTGCACAACACAAAATCATAATCGCGCTCAGCAAAGCAATAGTGGTTTCGCGACAGAAGTATCATCAGCCCACGAAATCAAAGAGTGTGTTGAAGCGAAGACGCCTGTGAGTGAATCGAACCCGCGGAATTTGAACAAAGATATAGTAGCGAAGCCCATTATTGGTTCGGTAAGGAAAACATAATAACCTTAGCTTTGTGTGGATTTGTTAATTAAATTTGGAACGTGGCGTCCTTTCTGATTTGTAGAAGCTGTTTTTAATGCGTAGTAATTAAATCTGTTTTGAAACTTAAGATTTTAAATCTGTTTTGAAACGTAAGATTTGAAGTGTGCCAACAAACAAAAAATAGATAACATAAGATAAAACAGCAAAACTATAAAACAGGTTGCTAGGTTTCGTTATTTATCGGTATTATTTACTATGGGATTTCGAAATTCACTGAGCAATGTGTGAAATTGTTTTCTAATAGAGTCAAAAATTTCTAAGTGGTAATTCGTGCTGATAACTTCCAAATTTCTGGCTATCGACCAAGGATAGCGTAGCTGGAACGCAACCTACACATATGAGTTGAGTTGTGGGGAAAACAAGAAATTATCCAAAAATTTCTGACATTGAGCAAATATACAAAACTTACATCTATAGTTCTACTATATTTATTTAGTAAATCAAACGCACCCTTACGTCGTATTATAAGCAAATAAACAATAAGTAATTGTTGTATTAATTTAATTTATTGGGATTATCACTATTAAAGGCGTCGAATGTTGAATCAATTTGTCGTAGCAGAAGTAGATCTTATAGGTAATGAACTATTTATCGTAGAAGTATGTAATCACCCTCCTGAAGCAAGGGGAAATCAGGGAAAGCAAGGGGAAATCAGGGAAGGGTCTCACCATCTTTTCAGGTATAGCCTACATAGCATATGGACCCCCAATCATCTCTCACCACCAAAGGCGGTCTCTTGGAGACCAGGGTCGCCCCTTTTCAGGTATAGGCTTCTGATGATGCTAACTTATTGTTCTTTTCTCTTGTGTTTTTTGGGTATAGAGAATTTTTTGGTAAAATTTTCCCAAAAGCTTCGCTTAATATCGTGTACCCCCTTCCCCAAATGGGTCAGTTTTTCTGCTCATAGCCATGAAAAGGTTTCATGGCTCCAACTCCTTAAGGGGGTTCAATAGGGGGCCCTAAATGCAGGGGTCGAAAATTTTTTAAAAATATGGATGTTGGTTTTTCACATTTTTGACAATAACTTTTGATTGGATGGGTCGGTTTGCCTCAAACCTGGATATATGTTATAGAAAACGCAATGACCTATCTAAGAGTCTGAATAGGATATCTCATTGGGTTGCTCTGGCAACAAGATATGGAGTCAGACATTTGGGAACGCAAGCGAAAAATTGATATTTTAAAATTTGGTTAGATATGTTTGATGCATTGGAGCGTAATGTTTAGTCGAAGAACAGCTTAGTTTTAGTCTCAGGCTTAAGCTTAGTCTCAGGCTTAGGCTTAGTCCCAGGCTTAGGCGTAGTCTCAGCCTAAGCCTTAGATTTAGTTTTTTCAGATATACTTGAAATATGGCTACCCGCGGTACACCAAAAATAATGAAATATAATATTATTGTACCAGATAATGTTATCGGACAACATGAAATTAGGGAGTTAAATGTAAAATTTGTTGACGTTTGCCAAATAACGGCAAATTATGATAGTACTATTGAATACTTTGCTAAACTGAGGTTAATTAGTAATAGTCATATGTGACTGTGGGAACCCTTGCTATATCGCTAAGAGGGGTGATATGGTGCGTCAGGACAACTGAAAAAGGCGGTGTTCGACAGTAAAAACTGTCGAAAAAATATTCATTTCGTATTAATTCTTTGTTTTTTAATCATAAACTGCCTCTCGATAAAATTCTTCTGATTATGGTTGGTTTCATCAGAAGTTTAAGGAGCGGTTTCATTGTGGATCAAGCTGGCGTTTCGGAGCACGCGGTATGTGACAGGTACAATTTTGTCTTGACATTTCTGTGGTTTATGAACGGGACAATTAAGATCTTATGCTGGGAGGCCCAGGGATTGAAGTTGAAATTGACGAGTCAATGTTTTTTTGACAAAAATATAATCGCGGGTTGCCTCTTCGGAAACAAGGCTGGATAATTGAATTGCTGTAACGCGGTACACAAAGGTGCCCACATTCCTCGTTCCGGAGAGAGCTATTGGTGTCATTATACCCTTAATTTGTCAGCATGTCCGCCCAGGAAGTCGTATACTCGCTGATAGCTTTGTTACATATATCCATGGGTTTGTCAGATTGCCGAGACCGCAACCATACATCCACGAAGGGTTTAGTACATATAATATAGTTGAGCTTTTCATTCTCTGAAAATTTTGCCAGGATTCATCAATCGGGGGCGTCTCGTTCCTAACTGGAGCGCCCGATTTTGCCGAGTAGAATTTTGCCATAAAAAACGGTTAAAATCATAACGCTGTTGACGGAGAGAAAAACCGATTTTGAAGCGAATTTTTACGAAATTTGCAAAATTTTTGGCTTCAGGAATTTAAGTACAAATTTTTATCAATTTTATGTACTTGGGGCCGATTGGAAATAAAAATTCCCCAAGAGGTGCTGAACCGGGGGAGCCCAAAATTTTGCCAAGGACACGAACCGGGGGCACTTGAAAATGTCAGGTGGACCCCCGACCTATCCCCCCAACTTGGAGAACCCAGTAAAAATTCGCTAAACCTAATAACGCGGAAGTTTACACCCGGAATATTGACGGGTCATGGGGTCGGCTAACGATGTTTTTTCGAGACCGTAGGGATGTTCCAAATGGATTGTTCTAAAGATATCTGGCTGAATTTGTATGGGATTAACAGTGTGCTGATCATTTATTTCGGGTCATGATTCATCAAATCCGGAATATATCGGTTTATGATATAAAATGTAAGTGCATTTTAGTTTTTTTAAGTAAATCATCACTGTGCGATATAAAAGAGCGAAAATTGGTATCATTAGGTTTCTTCGTCGAGCTGCGTTGATTGGTTTAGTACAACTCGAAATTCGATTGAAAAAAATTTTTTTTCGATTTTTTAACGTACCTTAGTTCCGAGTTAAAAAATCGAAAGAAAAATTTCTGAGAATGGTCATAATGATTGAATTCAGCTGGTCGAACTGAATTCAGATATACCAAAAAATCTTCTGTAGGACGATTCCCTTATTTTCCCCTGCTTCAGCAGTGCCTAGTATTCTATGGTTTGATCGATCAAATAAATGTAGTTTATAATGATAAAAACTCAGAAACAAGTTATAATGGCCGTGACATGTTGACAGTACAAAGTTTCGATCTCCTCAACAGTAATTGCATTAAAAATGGTTAAAGTTGGTATTACCTGAGTTTTCAGATTTTCTGGAAGAGTTACTTTGACATAAAAGTTAGCTGTACAAAGAGTCTTTTATGGCAAGATTAACTAGTAAATTGTAATCACTATTGCCATTTTACATTCAAATCATCCGTATAAATCCATGTAAATGCATTATTATAATACATAAATTTGCGAATATTAATAATTATTAATGCTCTGGCCTCTCCACAGCACCAAAATTTTACATGGGAGACAGTGCGCTGCACCCCCTCTCAACTCTAACCTGGGGAATTTCCCCACTTAACCTGAAGGGTGCCCTTCCCAAATGTACAGAGGCCAAATACTTTTACCTATTGTTTCAGAATAACGGCGTTCCTTGTAATGATGAAGTAGCAACACACCTATCACATTCCAGTGACCTCATCCAAACTAAAGGCTTAGAATTATTGGAGTCCAGGTACGCAGAATTTATGGTGTACGTTATGGTTAGGTAACAAAATTTGTAATAAGTTCGCTTCCGGAATTCTATGAAACATATTTAAATAAAATTTAAACATTTTTTCACCCTTTCTATCCTAGCGTTATTACAAACGTCTCAACCACGAAATAAACTGAATACAGCTGAACTGTACAAATAACCCATCAAATGCACTGTGGGCATGTCGAAGCTCATCAGCGACATATGTTTAGGCTTAAAATAATATAAGTTGAGGAGCGTGTTATTCTTCAGTAAAACTCGTCAATTCTAGGTATATGTGTCGCAGTAACAACTCCGCCGTGCGAATGTAGCATATACGGAGTGGATTAGTTTTGGTGGCACACCTATTCTGTATCACTAACTGTAGGTGCGTCTTGTTGTACTAATTCGAGAAAAATACGCAAGGTTAATACTAAATCCACAACTTTATAGAAAGATGGATAAACTGTTATATTATTCTGTCGCAAAGATAATTATAATTCCATAGTTGTGCTTTTTACTACTTATGGCTGTGTACAAGCTGAAGCTTGCGACGTCGCCGATCCAAACTAAATTTTTATTTCTTTCTGATTATTTAAACGGCGCGAGCGTAGTTTCCACTGAGGATGCTTGGGCAAAAATCGTGAGAATTTATTTTTTTTTGCCTGTTTCTGTCAGGAATAACTCTTCTTCAAGTGGATGGATTTCGATAATTTTTTATCGATAACAAAAATCACGAGGATGTGCCCTTTGGTCGAACGCGAACAGCTCCGACCTCATCTTCTGTATCAAAATTGCGAAAACAGGTTTTTAAAGATTCTTTGCCAAATTTGGTCATACGGCTACCAGTCTTTCTCAGCCCATATCTAGCGGCACAGGCTTCGCATCTAAAAATGTATTAAATCAGGTCATCAAGATCTACAATTTTACTGTCTACTAGTTTTCTGTTGCACCAGTCCCTGAGCCGCTTTGGATCCAAATATGGTTCATGGACCGTTTGCCAGAAATAGCGATGTTTCAGATTTCGCCGTGTTATTGCTTGTTTTTACCTTACGGTGATTTCCTGTAAAGTTATCAATCACGTTGAATACCATGGTTTTGTTATCTAGAATCCAAATTGACTATATTATACGTTTTCTTGGGGTTCCAAGGGTTTTACGGTCGAACTCGATTTCCAAAAAGTGGGTGTTTTCTTTTGTTTGATTATGCATTGCGTGCAGGGCATGAGGAATTTGTCTATAGATATATGGCTCAATACAATGATTTGGTTGTCTGGAGTCCAGTGTGCATATTTCACGCCTTTTCATCGGTTTTCAGTGGGTTTAAGGTTCATTAAAAAGATTCCCAGAATATAATCTTTCTTCAGTTCTTTGGTTACGTGTTGCTTTCATGTCTTCAGGAATTGTATATATAGGCTTTCCGGTAAGCTTAATACGATAGTTTGGTTATCTACGTCATAAACCGAGTATCTTGGGCGATTTCACGAAACCATGTACTTTTGAAACACCATTTTTGAAGCCAAAATGAAACGTTTTGGAAGTACAGTGTCTAGACCCCTTCCGACATGAAAAACCCTGAATTTTTCGAATATCGATGTCTATGCAAAAGAGCTACCTGAAACCTCCTACAGAGGTCGCAAAGGGTACCCGTGGCCTTGGGCTCAAATTTTAATCCGAAATAAGTCATTATTCTGTAGGGTAACGCAGTGACATGTGAACCATGGTGTGTTTGTATGCAAGTCAACCAAAAGGGTCACTGTCAAGCCTTTTGGAGGACTTGCGAAGAAAAATTGGTGCAGCTAGGGCCCTTTTATGGTTAAAAATCGACCAATTTAGAATAACCCTGTCGCCAAAGTATTTCTAGCGCAACGGAGACAGCACCTACAGATACCATTTTATGCTCACAAACCAACCATGAGTGGGGGATATCCGATAACAAATTTCAGGCAGATCCTTAGGCCTTGTAAAAATTGGCACCCCGATATGTGTTAGTCGGGGTGGGGGTGGGGCTACACCTCAGGTCGGGGGCTACTCTTCCTACAACATGCATTGCGTGAAACTTTGGCTACTTCTAGAGATTCTAGATATATTTTAACACGCTGCTGCTGCAAAACAAACACAATTGATCTATGATTAGCTTACATTTAGGTGCTGATACAATGCTGACAATGCGAAAAGTAGATATGGGGCAGGCAGAAGGGTTCCAGCGCTACCCAGTTAACAGCACGGCCCCATACCATGGTGCAATGATGATGAACTTATATACTAATATGGTTCTTGCCACTTTCGGTTTCTTTTATTATACATGCGGTCGGGGGTACCGATCGGGCGGGGGGCTACATTTTCATTAAAAATTTTTAACACATGGGTCGATTCTAGTGTGGCGTTACTATGTTTCTATCCGGCCTATTGTAACACTGTATACTAAACTTGGCTTTTTTAAATTTAATTTTCGTAAGGTCGGGGTGGGGGGCTACATTTTGCATACCCCATTTTTGGCACTTTATGACCTTCGACCTCATAATCAAACAACACATGGACAGACTCTGATATTATTTTTTTCAATAACACCTGTACTGATTACGATTACCGTTATATAGCATTTTTGGCGCTAGTGCACTTTGACGTTATTCACCAGCGTATGCAAGCTGCCAGATTTGACTTTGGTCGGAGGAGGGGCTACATGTCACGACAAAAATTTTCGGGAGCTTGACGTCAGCTTCAGTATCGATGCTTACTCCCAAGTCTTTGCGGAAAAATTAGCAAATACCAAAGGATCACACTGAAATGAAAAACACATATATGTATCACGTGCTTGCGATACGGCGAACTTTATAGTGGGACATGTGTTTTTGGCTTCATTTGGCCAACCCGGTTTGGAGGCCTCTGGCTCCTGCTATGTTAGGGATACAGAGGTCCACCATACGTCATTATTACCGTCGGACATGCTATTACTACATCTCACAGCGACATTAAATTTCCTTCCAAAAGACTGGTGCTATGGGCCAAAAAGTGCCGATGTAGCCCCCCGAGTAAATGACATGGTTTCGTGAAATGACCATGCCTTTTCAGACGTTTTCATTGCGTTTCAATGTACCGATTTCCAGAAAATCGTAGGTCTTCAGTAGTTTGGTACATTGAATCAAAAATGCTCTCTATACGGGTTTTAAGTACGCCGAATACAATGATTCGGTTACCTAGAGTCCAGCGAGCTTTCATGGTTTTTCAACGGGTTTAGAGTCAATGAACCAGATTTTCAGAGCATAGTCTGTTTTCAGTTGCTTGGTTACGGATTGCGCACAGGTCATCAAGAATTGTCTATACATGTTTTCCGGTAGGCTAAATACGATAGTTTTTATCCAGAGTCCAGCATTAATATCTCATACCTTTTCAGATGTTTTAAATGGATTTAGGGTCAATGAACCCGATTGCCAGAACATAGTCTGTCTTCAGTTAAGTATTGCGTACAGGGCATCAAGAATGCTGTTACAAGTTTATTAAACAAAATGACCACTTGATGAAACCACGCTAGCTTGGTTTCACCCTCACCTACAAGATACTATTATTGTTATGTAGACACAATGGTTTATTTTTTGATGTGCCGTTACGTTTTCATTACCAATTAATTTCTAGGACCAAGGAGCAGTTTTCTGCGGACGGGACGTTTACTGATGGTGTTAAGATGTCGGAGACAAAGCACGGTTCTGATAAGGCGTCGCTTCCGGCTGCAACTGTAAGTAATTGCGGTGATTAATATGCCTATAGTGATAGAACCGCGTTTACACAGTTATAATGGAATCAATTTACCAGAAAATAAGCGGAACCGAAATTAACCGATACCGGAACTTGCGTCCGGAACCGTCCATCTAAACCGGTTCCGGAACCGTCCATCTAAACCGGTTCCGGAACCGTCCATCTAAACCGGTTCCGGAACCGTCCATCTAAGCCGGTTCCGGAACCAGAACCTTTTCTTTGAAACTTATATGTAGTAAAACAAGTGACGGGAGAAATGAAGGTACTGTGGATTTAAAATGTACTAAAAATAAACTTTACATTAAACATAATGTATTGCGATGATATTATTGCCTTGCTGGAAATTTGAATAAGTGAGGAAGCTAATAATGTTTATTTGTCAATCAAGATGATTGTTTTATGGCCTCAGAGCAAAAATGTCTTCCACTATACAGCCTTTCGTAAATAGCGTCAAACTGAATGTGCTTGTTACGCGTTGAGCTTAGACTAAACAGTTTCGGCGTGTCTCCAATATGCTGACTTTAGTAGACTTGTTTTGTGTTATTCCGTAGCAAACTTGAAATAATTATTGGTTTATATGGTTCTAAAAGAGAATAAAAGAAGGTATACTATATTTTGCTGATCAGTGGTCAGAGACATTGTTCAGGCTAGCGTTAGACAACATTGCTCGGAAGCTAGATGATAATTTTCGGATTAGAATGCTATAAATGTGACAAAATGCGTTGGGCTCGCACAGTTTCACTAAATGCAGTTCATAATCAGGAACGCAGTTTCTGGCAGCGTTGCAGAAATGTTATTTTACTCCAATGTTGACTGATTTGTAAAGTTTATAAACGCACGGGATTGCCCTTCACGCAATTAATGTTATCCAGACGTACAGCTAAGTACTTCTAAATAATCCATACTCTGTTATGCATATCAAGCTGGACCTGTTCAATTCTAACATACACCGCAAATATCTCAATTTGTAAAACAGCTGAGTTTGTTTGGTTAATAAGCTCCTGCAGTGTTAAGATGAAAAGTTTCTACTTATGTTGCCTATTTACGTTTCACAGGGCAATCGCTGAGATTTTACTCCAATGTGGACTGATTTGTAAAGTTTATAAACGCACGGGATGTCGCTTCACGCAATTAATGTTATCCAGACGTACAGCTAAGTACTTCCAAATAATCCATACTCTGTTATGCATATCAAGTTGGACCTGTTCAATTTTAACATACACCGCAAATCTCTCAATTATTGTAAAACAGCTGGGTTTGTGTGGTTAATAAGCTCCTGCAGTGTCAAGATGAAAAGTTTCTACTGAATTATGTTGCCTATTTACGTTTCACAGGGCAATCGATGAGATTATATTTTCTTTTGTTTGGTTGTATTGGAACTGGATCATTGTGTCTATATATTGTGTTTGCGCCACGAATGCAGCAAAAAAGGGGAAAAATTTAACTGAAATTCCGGTTCCGGTATGGATTTTGCCTTTTGCCAGAACCGCAACCGGAACACGATTTTCGCCGGAACCGGAAACCGGTTACTTCCTGCAATTTACGTATGCATACTAAACTTGTTCGTTTATTACATACAATGCCCGCCGAAAATGACCGCTGCCCGCTCAATTACGCTGTCTGCTCTACACATATAACACTGCCCGCTTGATGTTCGCTAGTTGCTCGCTCGAGAGACAACAATCTTTTTTGCGCGTACACACTGAAATGCTCGGGCTTAACTCCCATTATATCTAAAAACCGTACTTCAATGCTGTAGAGCAAGCATAAATAAGTACCGCGCAACGACTAGCTAAGGTTACTTTTAACTATAAAACAGAATTGTTAGCAATACATTTGTTCATCTGATTTTGTATATTAATCCATTTGGTTAACACCGAGACAGTGCTTCAGAAAATGCAAATATTTCTTTTCCAGATAAGGAGAAAGCCCCAATCTTGTTTCGATCTCTTCGCCATTATTCATTATTTTGAAACGATGGATTTTAGTGTGTTTAGAGTTAATAATGCGAATTTATGTAGGTAAATCCGCAGACTATAACGTAATTTTTGGAACAAAGTTAGAAATTTAGCTGAATTTCGACTTTATTTGTAGAAAATTTTGCGCTGCTTTCTAAAATTGCGCAACTGACACCTTATTGCCTTCGATACCAAAGCCGCGAGCTTTTAGACTGAAACGAAAATACTAAAAAAATTAACCATTGGTTACTGTGTCGACGCTTTTGTTATCCGCGCAGCACGTGCTAATATAATGTGCTACAACCAGTGTTGTTTGTGTATTTGGTATGAAAACAGGTAGTAAGCTTGTGCTGACGAATAAGTCCGCGCTTACTAAAAGGTGTGTTGCATTCGGTGTTCTAAAGTACTAAATGGCTTTCCGTGCGATAACCATTTATCATTCCATGCGACCAATATAGCTTCTACATTAATACGAAGCATGTGTCTTGCCGGAAAGTGCGTATGTATTTGAGAGTTATTGCCTGAACTCAAGTTTTTGTCTTCTTGCAGGAAGACGCCATAGAAGATTATTGGGTAAGGTCAACATTATACCATAAATCCTTTCAGCATGAGAGGCAGGAAATTCGTTGAAAAAAACCACCACTTCATACGTTTGGTGAGAGCTGTATTGCTCTCCCGTAATGACCCCGATAATACTTGGGTCTAATAAGCTGTCTTAACACCGATCAACAGACGTCCCCGCAGATCGTGCTTTCTGGCAGTGTGCAGATAAGATCACGAGCGTCCCCATACCGATGAACCATTTTTTATCACTTTGTTACCAGTAAATTGCATATCTAGTTCGCAACGTTTAAAATATCGAACAGTGCTAAACTGAATAATTAATTTTTTAATGAATACAATCACTGCAACTTGTTTTTGTTTCGCCTTAAATGACATTTGATGAATTCCAACCGTTTACCGAACGCCACTTTCATCCGATTAGCGGACTCAAGTGCATTAGTAAAACATTCCGTTAATAGCACTAGGGTTGGAGCACTAGGCTAAAGGAAGTGAAAACTTATATAATGCACAATCCGACAAGCCACTTGAAGGTGAAATCAATTCCACATCCTCACGGCTGTGACATAACGTATCTTTCACTTATTAATTGTTGACTTAGTTGCAACAAATTTCTATTTTCATTTTTTAAGATTAATAAAACAATATAATACTAGCCAAACAAGGCCGGCATTAAAGCCCCCATAGCTCCGAATAATTAGCATTGACACCGCCATGAGCGTTGGCCTCCTCACATTGTTTCAATTTTTTATCACTTCGCGCAGACGAGCGCTTGAATGTGTCTCGGAAAGAAGTACTGCAAGTCCTTGAATTTTCGCCATCTTCGCCCTATTTTGCTAAAATTTTCCTTAACTTTAGCCATTAGTGCCATTTTTACTAAATTTTTCCCCATGTGTGGTAAATTTTCCGTAATTTGCTGCGCGGTGAGGAATGTTTGGGGGATGGGTTGCGGAGCTTCAGGGGCTTTCATATTATTGGTCGGTGGGCCCTTACATCATACTTCGGGGCCCTCACATCTTAGCGCCGGGTCTATAGCCAAAACATGATTGTGGGCCACTTGAGTCTCGTGCAAATGTAATTACTAAAATAGTATTTTATTTTCTTAATAATTTCAAAATCCTGAGTGTGCCATTTATTCATTTAAAAGGCTATAGTCGTTCGTGGCGACTACTAGTAGGTAAAGGCTAAAATGCAAAACGGCAATTAAAAGCCAGCTTAAAGTTATGACAGATAATCTGTTATGAAAATGACTGCTCCCATAGACGCATGGTTTTGTGTTTGGAGGCGTGCGAATTGTCACAAGTGATTTCATGATCATAGTGAGCATTGTAGTAATAATCAGAGAGTAGTACGTCGCGGAAGGTTTCGGGGCTAAACCTGCGAACCCCTATTGAAAAAAGTTTGTGAGTCTCATGACAACTACCTGTGCACAGTTTATAATGCTTTTGATCAGGGGCAGGTTTTTGCAAAATTGCAGTTGTGCAAGTGCATTTTTAAATTTAAATGAGCATTTTGTGAGATATATTGTGCTTTCTATCAGAGACACAAGTATAAAATTTTTAATTTCTCTATTAGCACTGTAAATACGTTATACGCCTGCCATATAGCAGATCAAAACGAGTTGCCCTTAAAAGGACATCCTTTTATACATTAAATACTTGGTATTAAATTTTGGAGTACATTTCTATGAATCATTGTGCCAATGCATCTTATAATGCACAAAAAGCAGGAGACTGATTCTTTTCGGCTAAGATTTACGTAATGTTATAAAATACATTATTGTAGTTTGACCCCAAAAAAATTGGTCACAAGCTACCCAGGCATCGCTAGAGATTCAAAATACTAAACTGAGGAACATTCGGCCCTTTAACCGAACCTGGGTTGGGGTAACCGCACGCCAATACATGTATAGGGGACCTTGTATTCAAATTTTGTCATCAGCTCATAGTGAAATGTAGTGAAGATTGTGTGTTGCAGGGGTGCAATTTTGTAAATTCCGTCTGTGAGTGTGATCGGCCATATCTCGGGAACGAATTAACCGATTTTCATGATCTTGGGCTCATTGAAACCGGCATCGGCGATTTCCCGTGTACATCCCCGAGCATTTTTTTGATTTGAGGTCTGGCTCCTGGGTCAGGGATAAAAATGTAGTACCCCATTTTAGTATCCTTCACGGAGGCAAAGTTATTTTTATCTTAATGTTCGAATTTTTTGTCTGGTTGGTTATATTTCATAGTAAAATGATAAATGTCGATGCCTGTTTTTTTTGTTTTTCGACTAAAGGCTCCGGTTCTGGATTTATGGGGTTTAATGTACGGGGTATGGCGTCCCAATAATTCCTCGACCCAATGTTTGAAAATTTGTTCTGACGTCTTGGGCGGCTGATAAGTTTCACCTGAGGTTTTCGGGCATGGGAAACTCATTGCCTGCGTTGGTTTTGGTCTGTGACACATAGTTCCATGGGTACTGGGGTATGAAGCCCCATGGTTCGGAGGCACAGGTCAAAATGAGGATTTTTCACCCCATTTTAGTACCCTTCACAGAAGCAAGGCTATTTTTATCTTAACTTTCGAATTTTTTCTCTGGTTGGTTTTATTTCATAGTAAACGATAAATGCCGATGCCTCTTTTTGTTTTTCCATTACGGCTCCGGTTCTATAGTTATGGGGTTTGAGGTGTGGTGCCCCAATGGTTCCCCGACCCAAAATTCGTAAATTTGTTCTGGCATCCTGGGTGGCTGAAAAGTTTTACTTGTGGGGTTTTGGGCATGGGAAACTTATTGCCGGTGTTGGTGTTGCTCTGTGACCCATGGTTCCATGGGTACGGGAGTATGACGCTCCATGGTTCGGGGTCATAGGTCAAAATGAGGGCTTTTCACCCCATTTTAGTACCCTTCACGGAAGCAAGGTTATTTTTATCTTAACTTTCGAATTCTTTTCTCTCTTTGATTTTATTTCATAGTAAAATGATAAATGCCGGTGCCTCTTTTTTGTTTTACGATTATGGTTCCGGTGCTAGAGTTATAGGGTTTGAGGTATGGTGCCGCAATGTTTCCCCTACCCAAAATTCGAAAATTTGTTCTGACGTCCTGGGCGACTGAAAAGTTTCACCTGGTAGATTTCGGACATGGAAACCTCCTTGCCGGCGCCGGTTTTGCTCTGTGCCCATGGTTCCACGGGGACGGGGAAACGTCGCCCCATGGTTCGGTGTCAGAGGTCAAAATGAGGGTTTTTAATACCCTTCACGGAAATCAAGGTTATTTTTATCTTAACTTTTAATTTTTTCTTAACTTTCAATGTCAGTTATTGGTTTAGGATGACACGTGTAAGTCGACTTTGGCTGAGCGGATTCGTTCGCGCGATAGCTCATTTGAAAGTTTGAAATTTATGTTGGGCACGAAGCTCGATTATAACATCTTCCCGATAAACTGGCCGAAATTGCTCGGGTTGGGTCTCGAAGGGCTCGATAAATATCGTTACATATCGTGCCTCTACAACCGCTATAGAATTTTGTAGAGCAAATAATCCTCTATAAGAATTTAATGTTGCTTTGCTACGCGGCTCTTTAGAATATAGGATTTGAGTCAAAAGGAGTTTTAATTGACACGTGAGAACCGTAACACAGTAAATCGGCAACGTCTCCGCAACCGCGTTTTTGATCTCATTTGGTAGAGCTATTCTTTCTCTATGTGTGTAGCTACAAATGGTGTGTTGCTATTGTCATGCTCGATGTAGGGTTGGATAAAAATGAGCTTTTGAAGGTAGATGATACACAAAATATACTTAAACAACAATATCTTCCATAACCGCTTGAGCTATGACTATTTGTCATCTCGTTTTGTAGAGATGTTATTTAATTCATCCTCTACATAAGGGCACGTGTTTTACTGCTATTATCATTATTTACACTGCACTGTTGTTTCAAATCGGGTCTTAGAATGACCGCGTGGGATCTAAAATACACGAAAGTCATACCATAAACGTTTTTGCTGGAAAAAGCGCTACTAAAGGAAGGTCATTCTCGTTTCAATTATTACATGTTTTTGTTTTTGTCGAACACATCACATCTATGGTATATATCTGCACAACTATGTGTTACGGTAGAGGTGAGAAAGTGCCAGATTTTCATCCTTCAACTCGAGTCGGCTCATCATGAATCGCGTCGTTTTCGGCTCTTTCACTAACACGCCGGCCCTGATTGTAAGACACTTAAAATAAAAGTTTGCGATTCTTATTAGAATATTATATATATTGTTCGTAATATATTATATTGTAGTGCACAAAGCAACAAAAATGAATTTGTTACATACTTTCCTCTAAATCTAAAAACTGTTTATCTTTTTAGAGAAGAGGTTTTACGACACGATCTCAGGTTTTTTAGGCAATGTCGCAAAGAGACCTTAGCCTCTGACTTTGCTTATTTGTATAGGGCTGCTTATATGCTGGCTGGCCCGACCGTGAATAGTGGTCCATAACGTGTTTGGATCTATCAGAAACATGTACTCATGTCAATTTTTATATGATGTCACCACTCCATATTAGTCAATAGAGTTTTGGAAGTATCAGACTGTAATATTAGGAACACAAATACACAAAGTTTTTATTTTTCGGATAATAAAATCAAAGTTGTGAGCTTTCTTCGGTAGTAACGATAAAAAACGGAAATGGGAAAAATTAGATGTTGAATTTTCGACATTCCATCCATTTTTTTTCAAAATGGACCCTAGGTCCAGCAAATTTCTTTTGGGTCCAGCCCTTAAACGCTGGGTCTAGACATACAATTTTTGGCTAGAGAATTTAATGAAATTCTACATAATAAAGAAACGTAAATACGAAACACAGTTTTTGACATTATTACATAATTACAAATATATAAAATATACTCTGCCTGTCCCAAGCCAGGATAAACGATGAGGGCCATCCGTGAAACTAGCAGCAAGCAGCTAAATGCAGATGCAAGCACAAACGGCTGAAAGCATGCACTTTGCCATAGAATTTATTAGCAAACCTTATGTCTCCGAAGCCGAAACTGCCCCGGGTCCAGCGTGGATCCCGCAAAAATTTTTGGGTCCACGTAAAATATTTTAGTCCAGACCCACCTGTGGACCCGAAAACATTGACTCCATCTCATTTACAAGTAAAATCCTAACGACTCGTCGTGCTGGGATGTCTCGTTTTGAAAATTAGTCAAGCGATAGCAATTTATGAATTGTGTTGTAATGTAGGACGCTATAATAGACGTATAGGTTACCAGGTTGTGAAATACGATAAAACAAAAATGATAACTATAGTCCATTCGCTTTGTCTGGACATTGGTGCGGAATATGTTTTTCTTAAATTTGCCGTTTTGTTAACATCTTTGACTACTAAATTTCACATATTTTATATGGGTCATTGAAGGGACAAGTAAATCGCCTTGTGGTTTTAAATATAACCAATAACCATCGACTCATTGTCGTTAATGTATAACTTGGGAGCTTATATTATAACATAATTCAATTATAATATGCGAGTTTCTCTATTCGCCATAATTTTACCATTCTTTAGTTTTTATTTATATGCATGCATAACTTGTGTGGCAATAACAAGTAACACATAGTAAGCTAGTACCGAAGTCCCGGGCTTGCTGCGATATTGTTAGTACCCAAGCAATCTGATCCAGATATCCTTTTGTTACCAATTTACATTGTAAATAAACAGTGTTATTGTTCGCTCCTTCATAGCTTAATGACATGTGGTACTCAGATTTCAGTTTGGCTCGTTACCTTACGTTTGTTTAAATACCACCAAACACCAAACCAAATTAACGGAATTAATATTTGGGGTGTGAGATGGGCATGACAAGGGGGAACCGTGTTGTATAGAGCTGAAGAGGGGCACACTGTTCCTAAGACCTGTCGACAAAGGGCCAATCGCACAAAATCAGTGTTTACCCTTCGCTTTCAAAGTTCTTCGAAATACGTGTGTTCTTAAAGCTTCAGTCTGACAGTTGGTTCCTCGAAATGGTACGGGACCAACTGTTTTGACCACGGGGATCGGAACGAATCTGTGTGTTTCCTATTGGCGACCATCGCTCCCAGAAACGCGACACCCATTGGCGACCTCTGTCCCTAAAATGCGACACCTATTGGCGACTTGCGCAACCTCCCTAAAACGTAACCTCTCCATTGATGACACTCCGACTCCGAGATTGTTCGGTCGATGATGAAAAATGCATCGTTTACAATAAACTTGACAATTTTGACGTAAAATGGATAAATATATGCAGTTCTGGTGGGGCATCGACTGTTTAGAATAATTTTCTTTTACACTGTTTTTGCCAAATATAAGGCAGTTTTTGAGTGAGCTAATGTTGTGTTTAGTCTCGACCTTTATTTTTATCTTCCCTGCTTTGCTGCGTTCGTCGGGGTCCTTAATTTGCGATCGTTATTTCAGAGGTCCCTTTAGAGTCCCCACGAATTCTCATAATACGCTTCTCATTCCCTAGACTAATCAAATTTTAATGTTTTTAAATCCTGTTTCGCCATTTGTTTTTCTTATCCCTAAAGTATATATTTATATTTCGGAAATGTCCGAAACGGCCGCTGCTCGAGGGATGGTCTCTGGCTCCACATGTTATGAGATCAGCCTACCGCTATCAGTTGCATGTGTCCGTATGGCTCCATGAGAATGCTTGGTTTTTGGCAAACATGCATTGGGGTAAGTACTCATCCGCGGGGATACAGGTTCGCCATACAAATAAACCGCGCTGGCGGCATGCTAAGCTGATTTCTCAGGCCTTGAAGTCCAAGTACGAGGCTGGACAGGCACCTTTCATGGATGCCATAATTGCATCATGTGTGTACCCTCGTTTCGCAGTTTTGCGCCCTACTCCAACCACGTATCTGACAAAATCTGAAACAGACTGCCACGCGATGAGAAAATTAAGCGGCAACCCTATTACAACAAAATGACCTAAACACAACATTTTACAGACACGGCTAGGCCATAAATTGGTGGGAAAGTCAGAAATAACTTAGTTTGGATTTTCAGACGAATGTTCCACGTCCTGTCAAGAAACAGAATTCGTTGACTATGGAAAGCGGCTCATGTGTCCAATTATCCGACGACACATTTGGAACAACGATCGATGCAGCGATGTTGAATTTATCAACAAACGTGCATCAGGATAAAAAGCTACGCGGTCAAACACGTAGCATTGACAGCGAGCTTATTGGCAAACAGAAAGGCACTACGCTTTGTAATAGCGACGGTCGTTCTAAGATGATGGATACGGTATTTTCAAGCTCCATAGAAAAAGGGAAAAGCAGCATACAACAACAGGACTTGAGAAGCAACATTGAGAAGGCAGGAGATAAAGCTGTGCGGGACAGTACCGAAATTCATCCGGCGTCAGATACAAAAGAAATTACAGCTGCAAAAATTTGCCCTACAACCGGTATCGGTGAAACTAGTGAAATGGCACGAACGACTACTTCTGCTGCACAGTCTCGTAAAAGTGAACGTCGGTCGTCTGGCATTTTGGAGGGTTCTGCTTCACGTGGTAGCAAGGATATAAAGCTAGGTAACAGATGTGCTGTACCTTCAACAAAAACGAATGTGGAACAGTCCACTACAGTTGCAAAGAACATCGTGGATAACAAGAAGCAACTTAGCACGCCTCCAACAAAATGGCATATAACCAAACCTGTGCCCAGTATGCCACAAAGCGCACCAGTGAAGTTTGAATCGCCGCTTGACATACTTCTGCCTGAAGGCGGTACGCCTCAACCTGGAAAATCTATTTCTGGGGGCTTAACACCTTACGTATTTCGACCTGAAAAGCCAAAGCCTGTCAACAGAACGCACCAGGCATCGAATAACAAGAAGAATGCAAGGAATGCGGAAAAAATTTTTAGCAAATCCACGGAACAGGCTGCGTCAGGCCCAGTTATCGTAGCGTCAACCGAAATCACTACTAGCAGCTACACCAAAGCTGTTACGGTGTTAAGCAACAAATCTACTCCGGCAGTAACCGAACTAAGTAAAACTTCGTCGTATAGCACATCCATAGTGCCAACCTCCGAAACGGCAGCAGTACTGCGTAACGCACACGGCAGCCCATTTCATACAAAAAGAGTTCCGGCTGCAGCAAATGGGACAACAAAAGATACTGTAGTCACTGAGAAATCTAACGATATACTCTATAAACCCCTAAATCATACACCAGGTTATATATCACTAACTGCAACTATAGCCGACAACAATTGTAAAGAAATCAGTGAGAGCAGAAACGATATAGTTAACTTCGCTGCTAGCAAGACTACATCAATTAGTACTCAGGTTGGCCCGGTACATGCGTCACAGGCCTTGTCTGGTAGTGTAATGCAGGGTGAAAAACAGCAGCACCATGACAAAAGGCCGACCGAAACAAGTTGCCAAAATACTAGCGAAAGCGAACCAACAACATTATCACCTTTGCTAAACATTTCTAGCATGGCTACTATGTTGACATCGCAAAAACTTGTGCAACTGCAGTCTAATTCGACCGGTATAACAAAAGAACATAGCATAGTTGAGGAAAGACAAGGTAACTTTTCAACACAAGAAGGCTCTCCAAACAATGCTGTTCTACCCAATTTACCGTCAACCGCAACAACAATGTCAACACTCGATGGATTGCATAGTTACGGTGGGCGCCCTACAAACGAAAATATTGCTTCGTCATGTGGTATCGCTGCAGATACGACTGTGTCACAAGTACTTCTCATTTCGTTCAAATTTTGCTATTGTCTAATTATGTATGTTGTAGCCAAAACGGTATTTCGTCAATGTATATTTCAGCCTAAAGCCAAATATTATCATTTTCATTAATAGTACAGGAATCCATTAGTTATGGTTAGGGGCCGTTGACAGGATTTCAAAAAAGGCTCCAGCCCCACTGACAATTTAAAATCTCATGAAATATATACACGAGCTCATGACAATATGAATATGTGGACTCAATGCGTCAAGACACTCACCCGGTGAGGGAATTAACAGGGATCAGAAAAATGGTGATACTCGTGAGGTAAATTAGGTAGAATTTGCAGGTAGCGGTCTGATAGTACAACAATATAGGCGCAATTTTTGTATAAAATACAAATTGTTTTATATTCAGTTGCCGTTATGCACTGTACTGTAGCGCAATTTTCGCAATGAGATGGTAGACCAAATTTGAATGGATGTGTTTATAAATGATGCAGTACTCGCTTGGCTCAGGTGCTTCTTTGTGTGATGGTTGTATTGTTTTGTTTACGGTTATAGCTTATTTATGCTCTATTAAGGGCAAGCATAATCCGCTAGAATGTGTTATATGCTGTGGTGAGATAAAACATGGTAGAGAAGTTACTAGTTCATGAAAACCTAAGCTGTTACGCGCCATTTCTGTTCTTTAAAATAAGATCCATCATTCCTAACTTAAATTGAGAGTGATAATACAATCATATTTTTTGTTTATGGAACTTGGAATGATGCGAGCTCTACGTTTTTAAGATCAAGCTAGGAACGAAGCTAGTTTATCGTGTTTTAGCTTTTATCTGGAGTTGTTTGCTCCACGTTTTTTTGGCATAGGTTGACAGTAATATGGCTTTTTGGGCGATTTCGTCGCAGTGAGCGGATAACAATTTTGTCAGGAAAAGGTTACAAGAAGCACTTTATATGCATGTTCATGGTTAACTTTAGGTATGTCGTTACCCTTTAACGTGAAAATGCTGCTTTTAAAATAATTTCGGTATGATATTGCCCTTTCAATACAAAGATGCTAAAAAATTTTAGTTACAAAAATTGTCAGATTTTTATGTTTTCATCTTAATTGTAAGTGGAGAATTATAGGACATTTTCTGGGTGTGCAACCTTTGCCTTACCCTCTCCTCCATACTGTTCGCTCGCTCTAAATGCCACAGTCATTCCGACACATACTGTAGATACATACATGTCAACGAGTAACCGCAATTACGGTTTCAGCCAATTACACAAGCAATTAGCGGCACCGGAATTCTGTATTTTAAATTTTGTTTAAAAAGTTATTTTTTACTCCAGTTGAGGTCCATAGTTATGTTTTTATATGTATGGTGTTCAATTGCTATTCACAAACAGTCAAGATAAAATTTTAACTCAAGAAATTCTGTAAAATCTAAGTAGTTTCAAGACTTGAACTATTTTCATCTTAAACTAAGTCTTAAACTTCAAGTCTGGTAGAAATTATCCATCTTAACTTTCTGTTATCGAAACAGCGGCGAGTGGAATGGGTTGACAGTTATTTGACTCATTCAGAAAGCAGTGGTGTATGTTAAATTGAACTTGTTGAACCTCCCATAACAGACAGTGCGTAACCGGAACTGCTTAATTTTTGAGAATTTGAACTGCTAATCTTTGCAGGAACCGAAACCGGAAGCATGTCTTGTTGTTAAGATAAAAATAGATGTAGAAGTATTAATGACCTTTTCGTTTGTTAAGAGTGGATCACGGGCGTAAAGGGTCATTATTATCCGGGTAAACTCGTTGGTTTAATTGATTTAACAGTGCGTTGGGTATGTCATTACGCATGAGAGGTGCTATATGGCGCTGTAAATGCTTTGGCAGCTATTTTGGATTTTTGACATTTTTCATTTAGTTTCACGCTGAGAGCTAAGGGGGTCTATAGATTTTTGGGGTAGATTGATACAATTAAATTAACGGTGCTTACGTAGAAAAGAGTAACTGGACAAGTAATAAGGCCTTATATCGTAAATTGGTTTAGTTATAACTTTCTTTTGTAGACTGTGATGTTGCTATTTCGGCAATTGTTATTCTGTCATTAGGTTAACATAGACAATTCCGACATGATTAGAAGAAAAATCCTGCTGAACGTAACTGCAATTTCATAATTATCGACGAACCGTTTTAAATTTTTGTCTTTTTAAAAGCTCAAACTTGGACTAATTTTGTTTAGAAGTCTTGGTATTGTGTACTTTTCGCTTCATTTCCACTATTTATTATGTAGTTGGGCTTAGACATCGAAAACCACTGGGGTCACAACCTAAGATGCTCTCACAGGCTTTTTGAAGTTCCATATTGGATGGTTCGGGGGCTGCCGCCGCCGGGCCTATCACATAAGGGCATTGACAGGGGTGTAGTGCGGGGCGGTAGACCATTAGCAAATATGGGATCTCGAAAGACCTGGGGAGAATATTAATCTGGTCCCTCGCTTGCGAGCTCGAAGTAGTCGACAGTGAAGAACAAAATGAGTGGTCGAAATAGAAATTGTTGAAACAATATCGTTTGTTTAAATCTATCGCGTATATTTAGCTATCCAAAATTCACCGCTTGGGCCAGCTTGCTAGTTTTGTTTGCCAATATATTGTTTGATTACATTAGCGTATATAGCGTTATTGAGTCACCACACTATATTTTACGAAACATAGTTGTGTACATATGTTATTGTAATAATTGTGAATATCCAAGCAGTCGGTTAACCGGGGTTTTTTTAAATCTGTTAGCCGATCGATTTATTCACTAACCGATTAACCAATAACCATACCCGTCTATAGCTGTGATTATCGTGAATCCGTATATGTTGACTATATATATATGTAAGTGCCATCTATCGTAGGTAGGAACTGCGTTCTTGGTAAAAATGTATGTTTAACATGCCTTTGTACATTACCGTCGAAGGTCCGTCGGCTTAGGGGGTTAGACGGTCCTCTGCGAGGGGGGCTTCAGGGTAGACCATCCGAGAACCTCCGTCATTTTTGCCAATTTTAAACAAATTTTTGCTAAAATCTCCGTTGCGACGAGGGGGAAAACCTTCAGGGGATAATCGCAGCATAACAGTGAATTTTAACGGAACCGGCCCGAAACATGGTCTCATAAATATATAGTTAAAACTTGAGTAAGAGATAAGAATGCCGTGACTTTGAAATGTGTAGAAAATAACTGTTACGTTGTTCGTAATGAGTATATTGCGTAAAGATCACTCTTCGACTTTCTGAGGATGCTCAGGAAGCTAGAGTATTCCCAACAATTGTTTTATTTATCGATTGGAATGGTATCAGATTTTCACTGTCCGCCAAGAGATAACATAACCTCACTGTGCATCCCTGCGTAAATTGCGTACAGTGAATGTACAGGCTAAACATTCAGAGTCATATTGCTCATGACATGAGATAGCTCATATTGCTCATTTTCATCCTGCCGCGAAATGCTGGACATACAGGTGGTCCTGAGAACCTTTGAGATTTGACTTATTGTGTTTTGGTACTTCAGACAAGTTTAGTTGACAAGCCTGCAACAATGCAGATTGCTTTTGAATTGCTTGAGTTGTATGCCATGTTTGGTCTGTTCTGTAACATCCCGGCTTAGTACTTCTAATTCTAATCATGCGATAATGTGCATTGAATCTCAGGTTGGACAAGTCACTATGAACATACACAGCAGCTCTTTGACTGTGTCTATCAACGGCAGTTACCATCAACCTGATATTGTTTTGCTAACATAAAGTTAAGATGATCAATTACTGAAACGGACAGAGCCGAGTTTCAGCTGAGACTGCCACGGCGAAAGGTCTTGAAAATTTTTGTCTGTCGGTGTCACCCATAACTCATCTTCGGTTTCATAAATTTTGACAAATTTTTTATTAGACAGCAAAAGCCCTTAGGTTGAACAGGTCTAACTCCATCGTCCAGGTCAAAATGGCAAAAACTAAATTTTATGGTTTTTACCAAATATGGGTACCAGTATTTTGCAGCCCATATCTGGCGATATATACACGGACATATGCTTCATATCAAAAAAACGGAAACTCATTGAGATCTACAACTTTGCTTAACGCTTTTTTGTGCTACCACTCAGGTTGCTGTTTGTCCGAATATGATTCGTCTACCATTACCAAGAAATATCGATTTTTTACATTTCTTCATATTATTGCGGGTTTTTACCTTACAATGAGGGTCTATTAGGTTATCAAGCAAGGTTGAATACGGTAGTTGTACTATCTAAGGCACAACTTGACTACAGTATACCTTTTCACGGGTTTTACGGTCGACGAACCCCATTTTCAAAATGTAGCTTGTTTTCTTTGTTTCGTTATGTGTTGCATGCAGTGCATCAAGAACGGTCTTTTGATTTTTCGGAACGCGGAATGCCATGGTTTGATAATCTAGAGGCGAGCACGAATATTTCATAAATTTTCAAAGGTCGATTGTCGATCTGTAGTTGAAGCACGATCCATGATGACGTGCCGCTCAACAGTTACGGGATGGTTAATTGTAGGCAATGAACAGAACGGACTTCAGCTGCTGTCTGAACGTCAAAGTTGTTTACTTGATATACCAAATAGCTGACGGTATGTCTTTCCGCCGTCGCGAAATTTCAACTCGCAATAGAACTTGGAGCTCTTGTATAGTGACACGCTGACTACTACACAAATGGAGCATGTCTTTCAAGTAGGCAACCATGAAAATAATTCACCGCTTGGCAAGGAGTCAGTGCAGGTCACGCAATACAGGGGTAATATGATCACGACGCAGCAGCAAATAATGTTACAAGTCGCGCAGCAGCATTCATTGCTCTCGTCAAATACGTGATTGTGGATTCGGGTAATCAATACGAGACATGACAAACGCCCTGATCATTGTCTCAGCGGTGGTCCTAGTTAAACGAGGTCGCAGTCTTCTTAGTTCTGATAGTCGCTACATTGATGCTTTGCTGACTTCAGTGACACAAAGCCCGAACGATAGTTCCTCGTCAATTACAACGCCGAGGAACTTTAATTTAGATGACCGACCATGATCAACAACAAGACTATCAATGGAAATGTTGACAGCAGTCGTGAAGTCTTCATTCACAATGATGAAGTCAGATTTAGTAGGATTGCGTTGTAGCTTATTTGCGCGAAGCCAATGCGCCACTGCAGAAATTGTGTCGTGCAATCGCTGTAATTCCACTGTTACACTGTCATGATCGAAGCTGATGTAAGTGACAATGTCTGCATACATTGAGCAACAACATCCGTGGTCCTCAATTAGCGTTGATATAGTGGAGAATAGCAGTGGTCCTAGCTAGCTAACATGCCGTATTCCGTACAACAGTCTTCTTGGTCGAGACTACGTACCGCCAACAGCAACTTGTTGATAACGCTCAGTAGTAAAACTCTTTAACCAACGAGGCGAGACAAGTACTACCCAACCCATAAGACTTACTACATCTAAGATCACTGGTAAACCGCAATAGAACAGTTTCGGTAGAATGGCGGGCCTATACGCAGATTATGCTTGGTAGCAAATTATGAATAGACATATTTGAACATAGGCAGGCAGCAACGCACTTTTCAATTATCTTGGCTCGACGGACAAATTAAATATTGGTTTATAATTAGCTAAGTCACTAGCATCTACAGACGATTTTTTTTAGATGCGGAGTGACGATCGACTGCTTTTTACGGTAAGGCATAACACCTGCCTCAATATATTGGCTAATCAATACAGTAAATGGAGCTACAAAATTATAACAAGCCTCTCACTGACATTGGTATCAGGTTAAGCAAACATTGCTTCTTTGGACGAACTTGTATAATCGAGACAAGCTTTTCCGGCGTTACTGGTTCGAAATGTCTGAGTAGAATATCTGGGTTAGCGGCAGGTGCTTCCATATTTATAGGCGGCATATATTGCCCAATACGATAAACATTATGATGAACGTACTGACGGAATGATTCTGCTGAGTGCTGCGTTGGTATTCGCTGTGCCTTGCATAATGATCGTATTATGGATTGTTGGAGCCAGCACCAGTCCTGCCAACATCCATTAGTTTAGATCGACATAGGTTTGATATCGCCGTTTCGCACATCGCAAGGTCCTCAATGATTTAGGGTCGACGAACCTCATTTCAAAAATGTTGTCTGTCTTCGTTTGTTTCGTATTTTAATTCATGCAGCCCATCAGGAATGACCTATATATATATAGGTTTTTCGGTACTCTGAATACGAATGTGTTCCCTTTCTAGAGTGCAACGCAAATATTCCATGGTTTCTTTTTAGACCAGTATTATCAAACTTCAGGGGTTCCAGATGTCTTTGAGTTATATACACATCAAATACAAAACATGTTGCAGCTGAGCACACATGATAACAACAACTATAGACGAAATCACGCTCACCCGGTTTTACCCTCGCTTGCGAGATACCAGATCATACAAGATTAACATAAAAAAGTTGTTACTAGCGGCGCGATTGCGGCTATCTGCACTTGGTGACCATTGCAAGTTTTACTAGCGGCGCGATTGCGGCTAATTTGTGCTTGGTGACCTTTGCAATGTTCCAAATTCAGCTTCTTAAAATACCACAGTAAAACAGCAGTATTAACGGCAGCGCTACAGCCATTTTATCCTGTATCAAAACGGTAGGACCCGCTATTTTTTCATCAATCATAGCAGACGATAACATATATAAGAGAAATTATCATTTGGAAAGTGATATTTACAATGTAAACCCCTAGAACTTGCTTTATTAGATGCATACGATGCAAATTACTTCGACCATGTTCAACAACCACGAAAACGTATTCCCACATTATAGTTACATGCGTACATCTATATATAAACTAAAACTAGAAATATTTTACCAATTTGGAAGTACCAATATTTAGTATATTAAGCTTCAGCACTGGCCCACATTGTTAATAACATACCCAATAGTGTTAAAGGAACGAACCCTACGTGTTTAATGGGTTAATTAATACTATAATGCCATTAGTCTCCATAGGGGGCATGAGGGTTAACCCTGTCAGAGTCGGACCCAGTTACCCTAAGCAACATTTGTCCTCTGAGGCTCCGGATCCTCCCGGGAAAATTGGCAAATATTAAGTGACATGTTGGCAAAGTTATTGATGAAAATTATTTTTTTAATGTAAAAAAGTTTACAGCGCTGGGACCTTCTGTTCCTGTTAGCCGACACTAGGATACTTATACTACAATCCTATCGTTCACCGCAATAAGCACGTTATTTTGTCAAAATTATGAAAATTATGCGGCAACAACTCTATTATCTATGCACGCATATGGTAAAAATGAGTACATGAATTGATTCTGCACCAGATTTTATTGTAACACTTTTTTTGACAGAATTAAATATAGGTAGAATCAATTCAAGTTAATTTGGATTAAAATTTCTATAATTTATCCGAACATTCTACCTTTCATAATGTCGAATCGATTCACCATTTTTTATTTGGAGTGAAATCGGAGTAGAATAAAATCTACTTCGTTGTTATTCTGATAAAGAGTAGATTCAGGTAAAGTCGGTTTAAATCTACTCGGGGGTACAATTGCGTCGGTATATTATTGGTGGAAGGAAATGTGCTCGTTATCGTCAACAGTTAATATAAAGCTACCAACTATCTATTAATTTTGCTTGTGGAAAAACTTACGTTATTTGGGATTATAGACTGTTGGTTTCAATATTAATATATGTCGCGAAAATGTAAATCTCTGCTTTCGCCATTTTTCATTTGCTTATGTTATTGGAACTTGTTTTGGGGAATTGTTATTGCTTTTGTTGTTATCGAAAAAGTGATAAAATGAAATGCTTGGTGAGCCCAAATCGCCATAATCTGAAATCTGCATTAGTTTTATGTGATTTAGACGGAAAATCATTGGAGCAGCGCAAACACAAAGCTAAGTGCACAACTGCATTCCTTTACGCGTTAATTAAAAAATTGCACGAAAACCCATTAATCCGTTGAAGAGGTTTATGTTGGCGGCAGATGAACAAAAATGGATTTTTTTGCACACATTATGCGCTATTTGAGGAAATTCCGCGCGTTCCGAACCCGCTATGTTCTATTCACATTCTACAGCTCAACATATTGAGTTAAATTTTTTGTCGGGTTGCGGAAGGAAAATTTTCATTGCTAATATAAAAATGTATGATTAAACCACAGCTACATAGAGGTAAGTGCGTGGAAATTTTTTAAAAATTGAAGTATGTAATTCGAGTTTCGGTAAAGTTTTTACTTTTGCCGTAACCGAAACCTGAAAAGGATTTTCGCGGGAACCGTAATTCCATTTAGTCCCTGATCCCTGATATGCAAAAAAAACTCTTGTCGTTTTATATCCCAGATAAATTTCCGGCAATATGTACGCCACAATAGGTATCTGGAATATAACAATATACAATGCTTATTGCATGAACGCCTGGCTGGGAAATTATTTAGATTACGTGACACCATTGTACATACTATTAGCATCTGTCAACAGAGTGTATTTTATGAACTCCTGTATACTGCTCTAAAGCGGACCAAAATAGAGTTACTTCGAATGGTGCTAAGTCGCGTGTATTCCAACCAACTGTTAGGAAACAGGATTTTCGAAGTTGCACAAACTTGGCGGGCAGAGCTATGTGCATCTTTATTCTTTTTTCAGATAGTGGGTATGAAGTAGCATACATGTCGAGATAATTTTGACGTCAGCCATTTTTCCGCATAGGGTTAAAATTTTGCTTTTTATAAATTAGAGATATACAGAAATACACACATCTTGTAAATATGGTTTTGCAGAAATGTCCATAAAAATTTGTGATTTCGAGAAACGTGCAATATTTTAGGTAGAAACGACGGCAGCAGGAGATAATGAAACCTCTCTCTGTCAACAACTCGGTCTTATCGAAATGGAGATCAAGCGCTCGCTTATACGAGGCCACTTTGATATACCAAAATGCCTTCGCTACATGGAGCGCTGCTACCATTTTCCGTTTACCAAGGCGGTAAATTTGTTAGCATCAACTAAAACAGCCTAGTAACTTATCACATATGTACAGTTACGCATCGAAATAAAGCAAATTGTTCGCGAATTGAGGAAATGTTAATTTGTTACGAAATGTTCCCGAATTTTTTGTGAACGATTCGTGTAGAATTTGCATTTGGATTTATCGATATTAACTATATATAACTAGCCTGTCCACAGCCCTCCGAAAAATGGGGAGGGGGGAACTTCGGGGGGGCATGTTCATTCTCGGGGGAAAATTAAAAGTGGGGGAGATAAATTTTGCTTAAAAACACTAAATATTTCCATATTTTCATACATTTTTACTACCGTGAACGTATTTTAAGCTAAAAAACTGTATTATGGTAATTAATGTTTAAAAACAATTTTCGGCCGAGTGGGGGGACGGACATGGGGCAAAATCTCACGAACATGAAGGATTTGGAAAGTGGAGGGTCCCCCTCCACCACCCCACTGTGGACAGGCCAATATACGCGAATCAATTCCTTTTTTAATTCTGGCAGATTTCTATTTGTTACAAAACGCATTCATTTTTTTGTTTCGCAGAATTTCAAATTTTGTTCAAAATTTATCTTAATTTGTACGAAGTTTGACCGTTTTTTAAAACTTGTTCGTACTGTGTTCTCTGATAAATAAATTTTGTTTCATTTATGTTCGTTTGTTCAGCAGTCGTTCCGGCGAGTGCTCTGTTTGTTCTAATCACCAAAATACTTAGAACTTTCCGCCGTGTCTTCAAAACTCAATATTAACAAAAATCTGTCTGGTATTATTATAGTTATAACCTGTATCCCGTTTCCAAATTTAATGCATGAACATGTTTTTGGTATTTGCATATTTGACCTTCTATGTAATGAACCTTGTGAATTTAGCGAATAGAGTTTAGCCATAAACTTGAAATGTGGCCACAGTTTTCGAGCCATTTAACTTTTATACCATCACTGTCTGAAATAAACACAAATCTTTCGATCGATTCACGGATACTCTTATGAATCATTCTAGCTGTTCTAGTTTTTGCTAATGGATCATCATAAGTTTTCTATTTTCTTATCTATGGTATGCTGCTACATTTTAATCCATATACGTGTTGAAATACTGCAGTTATCGCCATTGTACTCTAGTAACTTGGATAGCGAGAGGAAACGGAGCGAGTCTGGCTACTCTGCCCTTATTAAATTTTGTCGTTCTAAATTTAGGTTAGTAAGCCGGCTTAAAGAGCATTTTGTCTTTCTAAGTTCAGGTTCCTAAAACCACTTAAAGTTCCATGATAGCAATTATACACATTCAATACTTCAGCAACAACGCTACGGTCATTTTATTTGTATATCAAAAGCGAAGAACTCTATATTTTTCTTCCAAATGATCAAAAAGACTATATGTATAAATCAAAATTTTTAAGAAAAAATATATGAAGAGTGGTTTTACGTAGAGGTTCCCTAAGACTTCCCGGAATTTGGAGCGCTCTCAGTAGTAAAACGCCGAAATCCTGAAAAATTTGGAGAAACGTCCTGGAATTTCAAGGGTAGTTTTTTTAGTTCAGAGGATTCAAATTATTTTGCCGCCAAAAAAGATGCAAAAAATCCCTTTTGCTGGGTCCTTTTCTGAATTTCTTTTTCAAGCCCTCGAAGACTTATGTGACTCGGGCTGAAGTTTTATGTGCGATGAAGCTAGTTGTTGCACATTTCTCACAAATTGGTGATTTATTGTTCGCAGAGATGTTTCATGATAGTGCCATTGCTAATAGTTTTCTTTCTGCAAGAGTAAAGCTGTGTTTGTCATCACGGTTGGTCTTGCTCCTTATTTCAATCATGAGCTTTTGCGCCAGTTATAGGAATGCGATTTTTGTCCCTATGCTTAGACTAAGCACCGAACGCTGTTTCACATAGTAATCAAATCTAGTATAGTCAAACCAAAGACCTAAAAAAGAAGTTCCAGTATAACTAGGTAGGAGTGTTATGTAGTTACTAATATGAACTACATACATGTTACAGGTCGTTATATACAGGATCGCAGCGCAAATGCAATGCGGAAAGTGCAGGATTTGCACTTAGTGGAAGTTTTATAGTTTGTAGATAGATTGTCCTGGAAAACAGCAATCTTTGTCTTGGAAAATCCTGGAATTTCAGTGCTGCATCCTGGCCTGTCCACAGCCCTCCGAAAAGTGGGGGAAACTTCGGGGGGCCCCATGTTCATTCTGGGGAAATTTCAAAGTGGGGGGTATAAATTTTGCTTAAAAATACAAAATATTTCCATATTTTCATGCATTTTTACTACTGTGAACGTACTTTCAAGCTAAAAAACAATATTTTAACATTATAAATAGTGGTAATTAATGTTTAAAAAACAATTTGCAAATAAAGAACATAAATTTTCAGACATAAAATATTTTTGGAATTAGTTGAACATGGGGGTTTCGGCCGAGTGGGGGGACGGACATAGGGGAACATCCCACGAACATGGGGGATTTGGAAACTGGGGGTCTCCCCCCACCCCCGCCCCCCCACTGTGGACAGGCCAGGCATCTGCGCTCCCACCCTGTAGTTATTCTTCAGTAAATGGCCCTGTATATGTTTTACTATGTTGTTTGCCTGCAAAAGTTACGACAGAAAGGGTAGATCTTGCAATTACTTAAGGTGTCTTAAGTTAAGGTTATATAACCGAATATTGATAACGGACGAATGACACTCACTTTCATACAAGTACTGTGCATTAGTATTATTGTCTCGCTAAACGTACAGAATAAAAGCAAACTTTTTAGAAAAAATTACGGAAAATCAGTTTTTATTGTCTTCCATACAATGTATGTCATGTAAAAACGTAAGCTACCCTATTAGGCGACTACTGCAACTTCATTATTATAATGTACAGTTATGGGCGAAACAAAAGCAAATTCTTTGCGAAAAATTACCTGTTGTTTATATTGTTATTCGGTAGCAATAAGTTACTTTCATTTCTGTTCGTATCTTTGCTATATATAATTCCATTCTCTGTTATCTGTTAATGGTTAGAGTTAATTGTCTAGGTAACGTTAAGGGTGGGAAACTATTTAGCCAGTCATGCAAGATTCAGTGGCTACTTCTGTTACTGGCACCATCTTAATTTCAAAGTTGACTTGTGATCAACACCTTTGATAGTTGCAGTGTCACCAACAGCTGTGGTGTCATGAACAACATGTGTGTAGGCAGTTATTTTCGTGTTTTGGATATTTTTGTTCAAAATAGTTTCACTGCGAACGTACTGGCCGACTTTAGATATAGGCAGGCAGTTAACTGCACAACTTGAAGGTGCTGTACGTAATATCGCCTTGACAAAACAGTTGACTATAATTCAAATCTACACAGACAAAAAAACCTGATTTAATAAAAAGAACGACTCTTCTAAATATTATTACGACACACAACTATTTTCAAGATGTCGTTTGAGTTGTTTAGCTGAAGTACATGAAGCTCGTTAACTTTTCAACACCAAATTGATTTATCGAACACTCTAGGTAATATTACGAAAATAACGTTACACTGATTTCAAACTGTAGAAGAATAAAACTACATAAAAACCTGTGCGAGTGATGTTATTTAAACTCCTCACCCGACGTGATCGAGTTTAGATTTTTAAGAACATAGGTTAATATTCCAGTCGCGTTCATTACTGTTATTTGGTTTGCATTTTCTAAAACTAGAAATGTTCAAATAATGTTTGGTAGCGATTTACATAATATATATTTTTCCCACCTCTACGCATATTGCATTTCCTGTAGTTCATGCAAGGGTTTTTCAGAATACATTGTTCATACAATAAGATCAAACCAAGCATAGTATTGTCTTAATATTTGTGTTTAGTATTTCATAGTTAATCTGCACAATGACTTTTATTATATTATATAAATTATTTCAGATACTGTTACGTTCAAGCTCATTTGTGGATACTATTCGCCGCTGTCGGCGTTTCACAGGATCTCAAGAAGTGCGTCATCTGTCGGAGAAGATATTTGTGCGGATTGAATCATTGTTCCATAGTACGGAGTGTAGTGAAAGCTCGGTGAGCATTCGACGTTATTGCGTATGTGCCATGTGCCGCAATATTAATTTCTCCGAAAACAGTTTCCAAGTTTCGGAACAGCATCTCGGGTGAATATCGAATAATTGTGACGGGTTGACCTCAGCCTTGTAATTTCGTTTTCTAGTCTTAATCAGTACATTGAACGATTGTGTTAATCTAACTCATTAAGTGCTAACGAGGAGTGGACAGTACGTTTAGTACTGCTATTCATCCAACGTCGTGCTCTGGAAGTCTGGGAATCTTTTCGTGTATAGCATCGTGGAGTCGGAAATTTCGCTTTTACAGTCAAGGCAAACAATGGTAATTAAAAGACTGTACATAATATATAATATGTGTACAAAACTAATGATTAAGCGAGTGGCTAGCTTGAGACTTCGAAACTTTAAATTTAATTTAAATTATATTTTTAGAACAAATTTATTTCCAGCGTGTAGCGAGCCAGCGACAGTCATTTTTGGCGGGTACTGTATGTACCACCCTATAACTCTTGAACCCTGAACCCATCGCAAATCCTAAAACCTAATCGACCCTAAATACATACATATATCATATTATCTGTGAGTAACCGGAATTCCGGTTCGGTTCCGGCGAAAATCGTGTTCCGGTTGCGGTTCCGGCAAGGGGCAAAAACCATACCGGAACCGGAATTCCGGCTTAAAAAATTTGTATGAAATTTTCCACATTTTTGCTTCATCTCTGATCCAAACATATGCAATATTATGTCATACAATGATCAAGCTCCAATACAACCAAGCAAAAGAAAAGATTAACTAAGCTATTTGCCGTGTTAAACGTAAGTAGGGCACATAATTTCAGTAGGAATTTTTCAAAATAAGCTGCAGGACAGGGAATAACCGGAACCGGAACCAGCAACCGGAACCGTCCATTTAAACCGGATCCGGAACCGGAATCTGGTCTTCGAAATTTATATATAGTAAAGCAGATGATTGAAGAAATGAAGGTATAGTGGATTTAAAATGCATTGAAAATAACTTTTACATTAAACTTAATGTATAGCGATGGTATTATTGCCTTTCTGAAACTTTAAAGAGACTGGGAAAGCTAATAATGTTTATTTATCGAACAAATATGTCGGTTTTTGGACATTCAGAGCAAAAATGTCTTCCATTATAATTCACCATTGCGTATACTGCGTCAAATCGAATGTGCTTACAAAGCTTGGAGCGTAGAATACACACTTTCGCACTGTCTCCAGTCGCCTCCCTTTACTACACATACGGTTGTTGCATGTTCTTCTGTAGGAAACTTAAAATTATTGGTTTATATGATTCTAAGAGAAAATAATAGATAGAAGGTAATTCTCTGATCAGTGGTCAGAGACACTGTTTAGGCTAGCGTTGGACAAACAATGCCCGTCAGTTAGATCATAATGATGATAACTTTCTAATCAGAATGCTATAAATGAGACACACTGTGATGCTGCTCGCACAGTTTCAATAAATACAGTTCATTGCCAAGAAAGCAGTTTCTAGCTGCGTTGCAGATAACGTTAGTTTACTTCAATTTAGACTGATTTACCAAGTTTACAAGTGCACTGGCGGGTGCTTGACGCAATTTATGTTAACCAAGCATACCCTAAGTACTTTTGCGTAAGCCATACTCTGTTACCGTGTTGGACCGGTTTAATTCAAACGTATCCCACAGACTTCTGGATGTGTAAAATAGCTGCTACAAGCATCGACCTGGCTTTGATTTAACAAACTCCTGCAGGTTATTATGAAAAATTCCTGCTCAAATTATGTGCCCTACTTACGTTTCACACGGCAAATTGATTACTTAATCTTTTCTTTTGCTTGGTTGTATTGGAGCTTGATCATTGTATGACACATATTACATATGTTTGGATTACAGGTCGAAGCAAAAAACATGGAAAATTTCAAACAAAATTTTTAAACCGGAATTCCGGTTCCGGTATGGTTTTTGCCTTTCGCCGGAACCGCAACCGGAACACGATTTTCGCCGGAACCGGAACCGGAATTCATGTTACTCCCTGTTTCAGGGGTTTGTTAACAAATCAAAGCCAGGTCGATGCTTGTATCAGCTATTTTACACATTCATAAGTTTCCGGGTTACGGTGGAAGCTTTTCCAAACTGCCAAACTTATACCTTGCGGTACGCATTTCGTAATTAGGGTAACTGAAAGTCCGGTACTTGGATGAGGCCGAAATACATGTCCCTCTTTTCCCTGTTTGGAGAAGCCAGACGCGTTTCGCCGAATTTTTAATCATAAACTTGTGCGTACAGTAAACATATCGTTTCTTTGTTCGCGTGTATAATAGTGAACTATTATACCTAATATGCGGTGAGCAAATATTTATTTTCCTTATAAAATATAGTTCTGGCTATTAGTAATGTTAACCTGTCGTTGTAAAAAAATATTGTTGTGGTTCAAAGAAACATATTTGAGCTCGCGCTCAACGAATGTACTCGTTTTCAGCGCTGCCACAAACGGGAAAGTATAGGAATTTGAGAGGGACGAGAAAAAGTGGGAATTTATCAATGAACGCTACGGAAACAGTTTTTGTTTGTTCGTATGGTTACGAATCGAAAACGCACCATAACAACAAAGTTCTCTTATCGAGAACAAATCTTTACTGTAAAATGATTAATAGTTAATTTTGGCACCAAAAACAGTCAATTTTGTCATTTCTAATTTAGTTGGACGCAGAGAGCTACATATGGATCTATATAATGTTATCTGGAGCGAACCACTCGCCCGATATGACAGTCATTTCTGAGGCGTACTGTATGAATCAAACTTGAAAAATATTCAAGAAAGTGGAATTTTTAATATGCTGATTTAGTGAGTTCCTTGCGTGTCTCTGTGAATGGTGCTCTTATATTGTTATTTAACTCGTTAAACACATTGGGTGTTATTGTTTTAAATCCATACTTAGTATGGCATTAATAACAACTACTATTTGGGATGGCACAGGGAGCCACAAATGCTAAGTTGTGGCGCCAAGCTAACAAATTTTTACCACTTTTTCAATTCATTGGCATGATGGAGACCAGAATCGGCCCATAGTGTTAGTGGTTACTTTTATCTAATTTTTGTTCATTATGGGAAGATATAATGATCTTACGGCTTTCATACTGAAAGCAATTGCAGAGTTTTTTAATCGTGTATTCTGGTCTTTACAGTTGGCTCAGGAGCTCAATTTGGAACGGGTGTAGCGCACATTAGCCGCATTCATTCCGCTGTTACTCGCGTAGCAAGTGACAACATCACTGTCAAAATATAGCCGCTCTGAAACATTTTTCAAATTTTTACACTTAAAGTGTTCTTGTTTTTTTACGAACATTCAACATTTTTGAAAAACATCTTTTATGAATATATAGTTTGCGTGATCACCAGACTGATAACCCTGAAAAGGTTATGATTTAATACTTTACGCCCTACAGAAGTAATTAAATGAGGGTACGAATAATCTTGATAGCATCCTATAAAATACTGTCCCAATAAAAAATAAATGCACGAATACGAACTTATGACACTATTTTTAAATAATAATGAAATTTATCCTTTTGGCATCGTGACTAAATCTTGTTTCAAAATCATTATAATCTGGCACACACCTGGAAATTCTGAACGTTTATGTATTTAGGAGCCTTTCTGTGAACGGTATCAACGGGAATCTGCAGCATACTTCGCCCTGAATCCGAATAAAGCCGTAAATTTGCCTTCAACCACAACATGTACAGGCGAAAGTTCTACAAAATCTACGTCAGCTAACCAGCATGAATGCCGACAGGTACAGGCGTTATTTTTGTGAAACCTTATTTTCTTATATTCCTGCTTTAAACGGTATTACATAAATTACTTGATCGTGGTTTCTTGGAGAGATACAACAAACATCTGATAAGTGCCGTGTCAGTGAACCGAAGAGAAACCACAATTTTGTCATATTTATACTATAAAAATTAAGAAAAAATAGTCTGATCCTTATTTTTTGTAGACATACCTAGCGGTATAGTTGGTGTTTATAGATTCTTTTAGTCGCTCGTTCGGACAAGATAAAAAATTGTCGATACGGAACCACTTGTTAGTTCGGTAACGCTGATAAAATCCCAATATTTTGTGTATATATAAATGATGTATAAAGTATAAAGTGTTGATTTCAAAAGAACTTTTACATTTCGGTGTTTAACTAGATATCGATGTGTCCAAAAAGCTCTTCATCATTATTTAACTGCACAATGCTTTTGATTATATTGACGAGGTTCGGTGACTTTATCAATAAAATTGGTGAAGCAGCACCAATATAACTGATGCGCACGCGGGATTTTGGCGTCAAAATTCAAAATTAGCTTGCTAGAGTAGCCGTACTTGCTCAATATTTATGCCTAATTTTATGTGTCTAGCTTGAAAATTAGTAAGCGAGAATTATCAGAGGAGATTGTGTTTTGCAGGGGTGAAATCTTTTAAATTCCGTCTGTTTGTGATCGGCCATATGTCGGGAACAACTTGACCGATTTTAATGATCGTGGGCTCATTGAAACCGGTGTCGACGATTTAGCGTGTACATCCCCGCGCGTTTTATGATTTGAGGTCTGGTTCCTGGGTCAGGGGTAAAAATGTGGGTTTTTGCCCCATTTTCTTACCCTTCGCGGAAGCAAGGGTATTGTTATCCTTCGAATTTTTTCTCAGGTTGGTTTTATTTCATAGTAAAATGATAAATGCCGATGCCTGTTTTTGTTGTTTGTCGGTTAAGGCTCCGGTTCATGGGGTTTGGTGTATGCCAGCCCCGTGGTTCCTCGACCCAAAATTCGAAAATTTGTTCTGAATTCCTGGGCGTCTGAAAAGTATTACTTTGGGGTTTTCGGGCATGGTAAACTCAGTGTTGGTCATGATTTTCCTCTGCGATCCATGGTTCTGTGGGTACGTGGGTGCGGCGCCGCCATGGTTCATTTACCCAAAATTTCTAATTCTACTGTTGCGTCCTGGGAGGCTGATAGCTTGCACTTGGGGGTTTTTGGGCATGGCAAACTTATTACCGGTGTCAGTTTTGTTCTAACTTATTGCCGGTGCGGTATTGTTTGCTATCCACATATACAGTTCAATCAGAATTAAGTGCTTATAAAATCTAACGCAGAGGAAATCGAATGAAAACGCAATCGTTCGATCTTGGTTTAAACTAAATCCGTTAAGTTAAACGCAAACTAACATTTTTATTAAAATATTTATTATTTCAAGACAGTCGAAATTCGTTAAATTAAACGCGACCTAACCTGTTTTATTAAATTTTTATTTTTAATTTGACGCGATCGAAATTCGTTAAATTAATCGAATTTCGTTTAAACGATCGATTTTCGTTAAAACGCAAACGATCGAAATCCATCGAAGCTTCGATCGATTTTTGAGCACTTAATTCTGATTGTAACTGTAGCATATCGATGTATGCTATCGAGAGCTGATTGGCTGTGCATGCAAAGGACGAAGGTGTACCTATGCTTCACTACGTTCTGCAATCTCGATAGAGTTACTAGTTTTGAAGGATTAAAAATCAGATTCCCCGCGACTCCTGTAAAATCTGGAAAACTTTGAACCTTGGAAAATAGCTGGAAAATTTCTGTCCGAAAAACCTGAATAAAATGCTATGTTGTATGGAAAAATAGTAACATTTTTATGGCATTTTATTTTTTTTGCAGGATTTTCCTGAATTGTACTTGTTTGCCGTATTTCGTCGTTATGCTTTAGCCAGTATTGAGTTCTATTGTTTTAATAATTATTGAACATTAATGAAAATTTGAAGTTTAGAAAAATGCTGCTAAAGCGCTTCTTTTGTTTAAAGCTTTGTATAATCCAAGCTAAGAGATTTATTACATTTTGTAATACATGTGGTCCAAACTTAATGTCTGATGAGTAAACTTAAGATGCGCCCCAACCATTCTCTTTTGACACCATACACAAAACGTTGTTAGAGAACAAAACTCGTATTTCAATAGCCGTATCCAATTTCAACATTTTTCTGTTCCATAACGCCACTAGCGAATGCAATTCGTTCCCTGTACTTTAACACCAATGTGTTTAGGAACATTTTCAAATTATAATGTATGGAATTTGAAACGGCTAATTTCTGTTGTTTAATGCAAAAATGAAATTTGTGTTCAGTTAACAACTGAATGGCAATCAGTTTTGTCAAAAGAAAATGATGAGGGGCGCAGCTTAAGTTTACTCATGCATAATTAAAACCAAACTTCACATTTTTGGTCATAGTCAGGAAAACCCAACATGTAGCTCTGTCTGTTTTTCGAGATAAGTTGTCGTTTGTATAATTCGTTTGCGGTGTGCGCAAGGTGGTGAAAGAATTTATTGCTGCGGCAACCTTCGCCAGTACACTATTGTATATCAGCGTTGGTAGTCCCGACTGTATAAAACCTGTTAAACAGATTCAACCAGTCTTCGGTTGTTCACATGTCATTAGAGAAGCTATTCAATGATACAGAAAAGCTTGTGCTTTATGTTAGTGCCCAAAACACATAATTATCTGGAATAGTACCATTTCGTCTAAAAAACCTGAAAAATTGTTTCAGAACCTTCGAGGGAACCAAAAAGTCGCAATTTTCCATTAAATGGGGTCACATGAGCGCTGGTTTTAATCTCCACTCCTGTGTGAAGCCGTGGCTATATTAATTTTGGCTGGACAAACCAATGTTAAGGTGAAATATACTAAGTGAAGCAAAATTTATGTATGGTGTGTCATTTTGGCCATAATTCAAAGAAAAATGGCCAAATTACTTTCACTCTCAGCTGTTGTATGAAGCCCTTAAATTAATTTTGACTGGGTAGCTTGGTGTTTAGGTGACAGAGCCTCCATAATCTTCAAAATTTGATGCTACGTTACTCTTATAAGCGTAAAAACTGGTGGAATAAAATGCTGGTAAAGCGTTAACAAAAATGCTGGTGAAATAGGATTTGTGTAGAACTAGGCGAACGTGAAGGCTACAACAATTTCTTTCGGTTCCTTTTTATAATGTTAGTTTGAGAGATTCCGACTAATTCTATCTGTGTATATAGTTTTACCACTACCACGGCTATGTCATTTTTGAGCCAGTGATATACAGCAAAACATTCACTTGAAATATAATACATATGTATGACAACAATCTATTTTGAACACACTAAAGATTATAGACGTTAGAAAATTTATACTTACGGTTTCTGAGTTTCATTTACACATTTTGTCTTGCTATAATTTCCTGAGTATATGAACTAACAGGCCTATATATTAATATGTACGCTTAAGTTATCGCACGGATTGGACTGGATTATTTAAGGTATTATGTAGTAATAAACAAAACAATAAAATCTGTATTTCAATTGTACTGTACGCATTCGAGTACCTTATTGACATTACGTATGTACGCATGGTTTCACGATTGCAATTTTCGTCACGGATTAACAATCATGTTGTAACCGTGTCGAGATATTATTATTTATTCTATACTTAGCCTATATTCTCTAACGGATTCTGCAGCGACTACTAAACGCTCGTTTGGAGAAATCTGTGGGGTTATTTCGAGACTTATCCCTAATCAGCTGAATTGTTGGTTTAGTTCTACGGTAGTTTACTGCGTAAGAGAAGGCTTATGCACCTATTACGAGCTGTTATAATGGATTAGGGAATGACGCAATTATGTAAAGCAATATTGTGGTTTTCCACGGATTTTTGGCCTGAACCGATTCTGTGCAACCAATCGAAAAGGACTGACGTTAATAGTTATCAAACTTTGCTACAGTCGCGGACAAAAATAAGAGTACTAAAATGACATAATACAGCGTTAACAACGGTTAATATAGCATTCGCGTTTCAAGCATTTTGCTACGCCAGCTAACACTTTTCGGTACTTTTTCTCGCTCTTCACTGATATTCAGCACCTTAGCGCAGCTAAATTTATCCCAATGTTATTGTTGTTAACAAATATGGTCATGAAACGAATTTGCTGTTCAGCTCTAAATTAGTGTTGTACTTGTATTATGCTTATAACGTTACAGTATAAGATTTAAGAATAACAGATGATAAGTTATTGAAATGCGCCAATTATTAGGTATGTATGCTTAAGTCATTTTAAGCTAGTCGCAGACAACGTAATGAGGAATACTGTGTTGCGGATAATTAGCCGTTTGAGATGTTTGTGAGTTAGTAGCAGCATGCCGTTACTACTGTAAGTCTGGCTAGTCCAAAGTGCGGGTTCGGGGTGGGCGCCATCTTCGGCTGCCTCCCGCAAAAATTCGGGTACCCCCGGCTCAAGGTCCCCTGCTGAGACAGATAAACGTCTAAACGCGAGAAAATCCAGCCAAAAAATTAGTACTCCGGCCAAATCCGGCACCGCCCGGCAGGTGAGCCGGGGGCGCCCGGCTCAGGCCCCCTGCTATAATTTCCGAGGCTTGGACTGCCCAGTAAGTAGTAATCATATTGTAGAAAATGACGGAATATCTAGACTGCTCACGGCATTACATGACGCAGGTTTAATCAGTTAACTTGGTACTTTTCAGACGCGCAAATGACACCAGTTTAAATTCCTTCCACCATCGCATAAAGCCATCGCCTGAGGTATGTTCGAATGTCTGTGATCGTAGTTGATTTGTGTTGGTTTTTCATTTTACTGTTAACAACGTTGTTTCTGACTAGGAAAACAAAGTGCATCTTGGAAGTCAACAAGGCACGGTTATAGCTACTCAAAACGATGCAAATGGCGGTCTAACACAGTCAGAACTAATGTCACTCAAGGTTGCGAAAGTATTGGGCAAAAATATTAGTCAAACTGGATCATCTGGAACTGTGTTCCAAGGCACGTCTACAGAAACACAGATAACAACCGTGGTAACACCTACAACAGCGGCGGGTCATGCTTTGCCAACGGATCCTCGCAAAAATGCACCTGAAGGAACTGTTTACGCAGCATTGAGTGGATGCACAACAGGTGCTGCTAGCTCGATACACCAAACGCATAGTTTGACACCGATAAAAGCGTTAGATGGCTCGTGCGAAATTATTGGTCCCAGTGGTCGACATAGTGGTACAATGAGGAAAGACATCGTTGAAACTTGGGTAAGTTATCTTTGCCTATCGGCGTGGCAGCTGGGTTTTTTGTGCATAAATCTTTTGAAAGGTTTTTTCATTTCCCTGTTGTTACCCCTGTGTTTTTGATTCTACCACAATGTGAACATTTTTACGTCAAAAATTCTTAACGAACTATTACAAGTTTGTTTGTATTACAGTCATGTTACTGGCCTATGTGGATACTGCACACATGAAATTTATTGTCTTGAACTTTTAGTTCACCAATTCATAAAATGTGTTGGCTTTAATGTTTTTGTATATTCGTGCAACTCAAAAATATTACAACGTAACGAAATTTTCATTCAAATATGTACACATTTTATTTAAAGATTGAACCTGGGATGTATTTCCCATTAATTCCGTCTAGACTGTTTATAAAATGTCGTTAGATTACTTTGAAATGCCGTTATACTGCCTCGGTACACCAACACACTGTTCCAGAATCGAAACATAATAATTAATTTATTGTCATATATACAATGTTGTATGTTTGTGATACATCAAACAACATAAATATTACTTTACTCGCAAAAAATGATTGTCGCTCACTCGCAGATTTCTATAAACTCTAAATATTTGTAAGTAAATGTCTATAAACATCAAGGTTCTGTGAATACAGTACTAGCCACTGATGGCTGTCGCCTTACGAGCGAGCAGCGAGTGAACAAAAACAAACTATAAAATTTTCTCACGAGAAGTTGCGAGCGATCAACTATGGTGAGGACTGTAATTGATAAAAATCAAATTGCCGTGAGAAGGTCGACTCAACTTCGCCTTTTAGTTCACTATGCATGTCAATTAATCGTGGAACCGGCACGTGATTTACTGTTACAAATACTAACTCTTGCAATACGGTCTATACAATAATGATGAGAAGATACTTCTTCAATGTGTTTAGGACATTGTTATCGTAGAATTAGGGTCAGTATTCGTTTAAATTATTTATATTGATTGGGATAATGACTCGATTAGCACGTGCACGGATTGATGTTCCTCTGAAGAAAAAACTGAGTAACCTACACGCTACTCTGTTGATGTTACTGTGTAGAACCACACTGAGTAACTTGTAAATGTTGCTACGTTGTGTACAACTTATTTCGTATTTGTGGGGTACGAGGGTATGCAACTACGACTCGCCAGTCCTAATGAGTCAGATGCTTGCCATCTGGTGTTTCGCTCCGTAAGATATATTTTTCAGGAGCATTGTCGAAATGCCGGGTTAATGGCCTAACATGTGTTTTAGAACTAGGTACATCAGCTAACTTCTAGGTCACATTGACTTTGGGCTAGTCCGCAACGTATATGCATTAAATGGATTTTTTGGTACAACAAAATTTATGTTATCCAAGAGCACCATACAAGTATGATGGCTACTACACTATACTTTACTGAGACGCGATCTGAAATAACAGTCAACCGTGAAAAATTTGTCATTGTCTATTTCATGCGTAATTCATCACTGAATTGATGGAATTTCGCATTTTTTGTTTGACGCACAGTGTTTAATTATTCGTTTAGATTTGTGTTTGCACAACTGCAATTTCCTGTCTAAATCTTTGCAAAACTCGCTATAGTTGGAATTTTGGTCGGTTCGAGTCTAACAACATTTTGCCATGGAATCGAATTGAAATTTTGAGATGAATGCTCTCATTTAGAGCTACTATGTCTTCATTTTGTGCCAAAATTTGAAATTTTGTAGGATTTGTCTTAGCTTTTCAACAAGCAGGCTTGGTTGTATTTTAAACTTAAATTTGGTAGCTCGTTACCTTGTACCTACGCTGTGTAGGAGAAAAATGTTAAATTTTGGAACCAAGAATTATCAGATTTTATTCCTATATTCCAATTTTGTTGTACGTAGAGGCCTAGAATCTGCCTGTAGATTCGATGTTGCCAAATAATATGAGAATTTGTAAATGCATGGTATGCACCCACTACCTTTGAGGCCTATAGCGTGAAAAATACGGCGTCAGAAATTATAATTTTTATGGAAAGCTTTGATTATAAATTTTTATTTTAAATATTTCCGTATTTTGCTTAGTGGAGGAAATAATAAACACTATAATTGTTTTATATTAGCCAAAAACGTGTAACACTGCCCTGGGTGAAACGGAACTAAACAGCACTCAGAAAAAAGGCTGTCGCTTGTGGCTCGCTCACGACCCGCTCGCAAAAACTTGTTCTACAATGGAATTATCTACCAATTTTAATAGTTTTTAAATCTCGAGCGAGCCCTCCCTCGCAACTTACTCGAAATGCGACTTGCAGAAGGAGGGCATTTAGGGACGCGAAATTTGGTTTCCCCAAAAGGACCTACATGTGGTGAAAAAGGAAGAAATACTATAAACTGGTTTTAATAATTAGTATTTAAATATTATATACTGTGTAGCATAATGTCACGATTGATTGATGCTTTTAAGCTGTTTTAGCATCGCAGTGTAAATTTCGGAATATTATATAGCTCTACGTGGAAAAATTCGAACATGCTTAACCCTGAAAAGAGAAATTTTTTAGCCACATTTTGGCATTACCTGAAGATGCAATTTTCTAGCCGCGCAGAGCAGTAACTGGGAATGCTGAACTGTCGGAAACTAAAGTTAACGGGAAGCCAAAATACGTGGGGTTCAGTCAGTGGATACATAGGCCAAGCTCCACATTATTGGTCAGTAATTCATCACATTCTTTAACAGCGCAAAATTACACCTACGCTTATAATAAGTACTGATTCTCACAAACATAAATTTAGCCCCCAGGTTCGCAGATGTGAGAAGTAGAGAAAGTAAACTAATAGCGTGATGTTTTCTTTTCAGGATTTGGAATGAATGGGTTTTCTTACGAAGACATGATGGATACGCCACTTGGGAAAACTGTAACCGGAATATGTTAAATAGCATACATATTTAAACGGATGGTTTCGTCGTTTTTGCTCTCGTTACTTGGTAGCGACACATTTTGGCGAATGACAGCTTCATACTTGAACAGTTTTCATTTTATGCCGTATCCTTATTGCGAACTTGTAAGCGAAATCTCGGAAAGCATTGACATTAATTACCTAAACTGTTCTCTCTGTAATTACCTAAACTGTTCTCCTGATCAGAATTTTGGGCACTGCTAAAGCAGGGGTGGGAAGTCAAGGTATCGTTCTACAGCAATATTTTTGGTATATTTGGAGTATTGAACTCGTCCAGCTGTGTTCAATGGTACTCGTTATGAGCATTTTGAGAAAACAATGTTTTTTTCGATTTTATGACTCGGCAGCAAGGACGCTAAGAATCGAAAAAAAATTCCTTCGAATTTCGACATACCATTCAACGCAGCTCGACGAGTCAAGTCTAATGGTACCAATTTTCACTTAATCAAACCACACAGTGATGAATTACTTAAAAAAACTAAACTAAGATGCCCTTACATTTTATATTTTAAACCCGATACATCTTCCGGATTTGATGAATCATGGCCCCAAATGGATGAGCCAGCCAGGTATCTTTCGAACAATCCATCCGGAACATCTTTATGGTCTACGATAAAAATCTTTAGAAGACCCCATAACCCGTTAATATTGTGGGTGTGAACTTCCACGTTATTAGGATTAACGAATTGTCTATTAAGGTCATTAACCATTTCATGGACGTAAGGTTGCGGTCGCGGCAATCTGGCAAACCCATGGATATTTGTAACAAAGCTATCGGCGAGTACACGACTTCCTGAGCGGACATGCTGACAAATTAAGGGCATAATGACACCAATAGTTCTCGCCGGAACCCGGAAAAGTAGACACCTTTGTTTGCCGCGTTACAGCAATTCCACCACCCAGCCATGTTTCCGAAGAGGTAACCCACGATTATATTTTTGTCGAACAAACATTAACTCGTTAATTTCAGCGTCAATCACTGAGCCTTCCAGCCAATCTTGCCAATTGTCGCACTCATAAAGCACACAAATCTCACGGCAATAATTGCGCCAGTCACGTACCGAAAGGCCAACGCCATCCACAATGAAACAGCTCCTTAAATTTTTAATGAAACCGACCATAATCAGAAAAATTTTATCGAGAGGTAGTTTATGATTAAAAAATGTAAATCAAAATCCATTCTAAATCGTCCTGATGCGCAATATCACCCATCTTAGCCAGATAGCAATTGTTACCACAGTCACATATATAACTATTACCAAGAGTGCATTAGGGAAGAGTATTACACTTCCCTGCACTCACATATTAGCCCTGTTTGATGACGCGGGGTTTTTGGCCTTGGGGGGGGGTGGTCGACATGCCCCGACACCCCCAGTTTCTGGTGGTGGGGAAGCTCGGACCCCAGTTTCGGGGGAGGGGGGGTTCGGTCGGACCCCCCCAATTTCTGGGGGGGTAGGTCGGTTTATAGGCGGCTGCTTATGAACCGACCTCCCTAGAAATTGGGGGCGTGGTCCGACCGACCCCCCCCCCTTAAAAAACTGGGGAGGTAAGGCCGAAAACGCCCGCATCATAAAATACGTGATGTGAGCTAACATGTGAGTGCAGGGAGGTCTCATACTCTTCGCTAATGCACTCTTGCTAATTAACCCCAGTTTAGCCAAGTATTCAATACTATTATCTTAATTTGCCGTTATTCGACAAACGCCAACAAATTTTAAATTTAACTCTCCAATTTCATGTTGCCCGATAGCATTATCTGGTGCAATACTGTATTTATTTTTTGGTTACCGCGGGTAGCCGTATTTCAAATATAATATCTGAAAAAATACAAGTCTAAGACGTAGGCTGAGATTAAGCGTAGACATGAGACTACGCCTTAGCCTGAGACTACGCCTAAGACTGAGGCTAAGCCTAAGCTGCTCTTCCACTAAATATTGCGCTCTAAGGCATCAAACATATCTAACCAAATTTCAAAATACCTATTTTTCGCTAGCATTCCCAATGTCGGACTCCATATCTTGTTACCTGAGCAACTTATTGAGATATACAATTTTGGATAGGGCATTGCGTTTTATATAACATATTCGGTCCATCCAATCAAAAATTGGTTAAAACTGAAAAAACCAAAACCCATATTTTCTAAAAATTTTCGACACCTAAATTTATGGGCTCCTCCTGAACCCTTAGGGGGATAGAGCTATGAAACCTTTTCCATTGAAAAGAGCGGAAAAACTGACCCTGTGGGTCGAAGGGGTGATAGACGATATTAAACGAAGGTTTTGGGGCAAAATTTACCAAGAAAGCACGTATACCCCAAAAAACCCAAAAGAAAAGAACAATAATTTAGCGTCATCAGGAGGCTATCCCTGAAAAGGGCGACCCTGGTTTCGAAGAGACCTCTTTTGGGGGTGAAAGATAATTGGGGGGTTGATGAGAACATCTTCATTGACGAAATTAAGTCATTTATTTATGACATCACCGCCTGTAGTTCGAGCATTGTTTATCTTGAAATTAGGGTGCTGAAGCATCTGGAAATGTGATGAAAAATTATAACACCATTGCATCCCTCCTTACTTTATTACAAATTTGGTTTCCAATTTTGTAGTCGTACCCAAAAACATATTGTGTAACAATTTATACAACATTCATGCTCGCCTGTGAAATGGTGTTGTATAACATGCATTTTTATATTGTTCTATATTATGTTGTTAGCACTATCTTCCTACTTGTGCTAATAGAAATATCTGGAAGTTTCTTAATGACATTTTTGCTGCTGATTGTACTATTCATACTCTCATTTCTTTAAATTGTTTCCATTTTTGCATGGACAGGATTTTACCAAATGATAATGCTAGCGATTCGCGAACAATAAGGGGTGTCCTTTGTGCATAGATTGTGTCAGTAGTTGATTTGTTGAACTGCACTTGGGCAGTAGTTTTCGCCTGACGATATAATTTTGACCCTTAAATTACATTCACTGGCCGTTATAGTAAATCTAAAACCTGTTGTAACTACATAGTGAGCATTGAAATCAAACTAATCCAAATCAGCATCAAAATTATACAGTTCTGCACTGGACTCCTTTGGAATGTCCCAACTCACGACTTTACTAATTACTAGTAGTTACTTATTATATTATAATATTACTAATTTTGAGTGTTGAATATGTAATCTAGAGAGATATGAATTGCCATATTGAGCATTAAATTACAAAACGAGCCCCTCGAATATCAGCCGCTTTGCTAGAATATATACCAATTATTGCGCTCGCAATTTTCAAGTACATAGGGGACGAGCTGTTCTACCGAATGAGATCAAACATAGCTGTATAGATCGAGTGGTTGCGGTGTATTTTGGGTCCAATGTGCACATTGAAAAACGCTTTTTGACCCAACCCTGCAGTAAAATAAAGACAATAGCAGCACATTAATGGTAACTATATAGAGGATGAATTGCTCTGCGGAACGATACCAAATATACCTATTTTACTCTGATATCTAAACAGCTTATCGATTTACAATAAGTAACGTGATGTTTGGGTCGGTTTGGCACCTGTTCCGAGCCCTTTTGGTCTTTTTTTCGGAAAGATGTTGGAATCTGCTTCGCGGTTAACTAAAGGGCACAAAATAGAGATTTCATGCTTTCAAATACAATATCGCCTATGTCAGTCCGCAAAGCCGAAGCTGGTTTATGCGTCTCACCGCAAAAAACCCCCGAAGAGGACTTTGTGGAAATTTACCACTCTGGCCAGTGTGACTTCATCGCTTGGCACGTTTCACCCACTTACTCAGAAATCAAATATATACATAACCACCATTACCGTATTAGTGTTCTAAACAAATCTCTGACAAATAAACTTGGTGTCCAGTGTACTAGAAACTACGAACATGGTACTCATAATAAATTACTTTGAAAAAGATCAGCGATATTACTTATCCAAAGATTTGTTCCAAAATGAAAAATGATGGTCTACAATTTTTGAAAACTATATATTATACTGCGTTTGTGATAAATAGAAAATTAGCAAATCCAGCTACAAACAATAAATATATAGACCTTGGCCGAAATGTGTTGAATTATAATAAATTCAAAATGAGATCGTGCGTATAGAATAACTTTCATTTGAATGTTTCTGGGTTTTTGTATATCATGTGTTTGTAAGTGAAGTTTGTCAGAATGTATTTGATATTGTTATATATTTGTATATTGTTGCGTTCAGAAATTGATATATATTTGTATATTGTTGCGTTCAAGCATCCCGCCACGGAGAGTGCTACGTCGGTTAATGTAGGAATATGATAAGATGTGGACAAGCATGGAAGAATAAATGGTTCGGATCACGTCAAGTTTTCCCCCTCGAATCATCGTTATAGTTTTTTTCTGTAACTCTCAGCTTGACCCTAACTATAAGGCTAGAGTTGCAAGTTTTCAAAATTAATACCCGGGCCCGGACCTTGAAAAATAATCAACCGGACCAGGACCCGGAATTTTTGAAAACCAATACCCAGATACGGACTACTCAGATAAATGATAAATATACATACATATAGGTTTATACATATCCATGTTATATATAACAATATGGCTGGTAATATATATGTAACTCGAAATGGCTCGTAGTCCATAGCGACCATTTCACAGATTGCCTTATCGATATTGGCGCTTTGCTGAGGTGTCAACTGAAATATTTGAATTCAACACTTAATCGAGAATTCAACACTTAACCGAAACGTGCTCTCTGCTGTATTGTTTAATGTAAATGATTGACGTTTAACGTATCTTCTAATAGTGCAACATCTTACACTAGTTCTAGTTTTCTGATACGGTAGAGAGGATTGACTTTAAGCTAATCTCGAAGGGCACCTATAAAATTAATGAAAGCAATTTTCACCCTCGAGTTTTAAAGTGGCTGGTCTATTATATAGTAATTTAACATCAAATGCAAGTCATTTAACTTGAATCCTCTGTAATAATAATATGTGGGAAAGTTTTCTCGTCAATATGGTAAAATTGTGTCACCTTTTACGTGTTAGTACAATTTAAGCAACTTTGTATGTATCACATATTAAAAGTTAGGGCTGCCGCTGTGGACTGCCTGCGTCTTTAGTGCGAGATAGCATCGTTTGAGCAGCGAACGAGCATAAATTTTTGAAAATTAATTTTTTGATCAGATTCTTAGCTAGAATGGATGATCCATAGAGTTAGTAGCGGCTAGTTTCGGCGACTATTACATTTTCCAACATAACCATCGCATATCTGAACACGATTTAGTTTCACTTTATAATCAGTCAAGCAGTCGGGGTATTTTTGGCAGTACCCGGACACGGACTCAGACCCGGACCTTGCAAAATAAAATAACCGGACCCGGAATTTTTCGTCAGAAATACCCGGTAACAGGAAACCGGACCTGGATGCAACTCTACATAAGATTAATTAATCTTAAGCTTAGTCCAGGCCCACAATGAAACTTACAATTTTTGTCCTATGATAGTCATGTCAAGTTGTTGCCCCTCCGTTCTTATAGGGTAACAAATTCAAGTTAAGTTCGGGCTATTTTCTTTAGCCCTCTCTTGCCCTTCACACAGACTGAAATCGAATAATTTTGAAGTTACAAGGGATCATTCTAGTGCCATTGGACTCAGCGGACGAGGTGATTCAGAGAATATCAATTCTCGCAGCTTTTATGGCAAAATGCGTCCCCATTTATTTGATTCCCCTCCTGGTACCTAAAATTTTGTTAAAATGTACACTTCTATTTTTGACTCGAACAGGATTGACGAGCTGAGTCGAATGCTCGTAAAATTACCATAATCGCTTCATGCGTTAAGAATTAGACTTAGCATTTCAGGCTAGGCTTAGGATTTCATATAAATTGCAATAGCTCCTTTTAACTCTGCTCATCAATGCCGTTCGAATGTTGTATAACATACGTTTATTGTATATTATACATTGTATGCATTTATCGAGAAAAAAGTTTAAAACGTTTGGGTACCGAGTTAACCCAAAAATTTAGAAATAAAATTTTCTTTGAAGATGGCCGAAATTAATATTTTGTGAACCAGCTCGTCGAACTGAGTAGAACGGGATGTACCATAATTAACGCGGTATCTTCACTGTTGACCAATGTTGTCCATGGGCGGGCTAAAGGACCTTAAAGTGAATTTAAATTCAGTTATTTTGCATCGTGTGAAATTGATTTCGGTTACGATATATAGTATCTGTGCAGACATCTTATCGTATATCCCGTGCAACAATGTCTTTGAAGCCCAGCTGTCCGAACAATGCTGTTCAATGAACTCAGTATTCGCAGTTTTGGATTAGGAATTCGCGTTCACATGGATCGGATTTTAAGATGTTCTCGATCTTCTGTGTATTGTTGCGTTTAAGGATCCACGCTTTGTGAATATAAAACTGATTATTGTTATTACAGTTTAATTTCGTTACCAATATACTTTTGTTGGGTAGTTATATTTTTATTATATGTATTTTGTGTAAATTTTAAAATTTTGTGTGTTATAAATGTTTGCTATTATATAATGTACTTGTGACATTATATAATGTACTTGTGACATTAATTATGAACAATTTTGTCGGCCACAGTATTTATTATGGTATTTTGTCCTATTAAAGCATATGTGTATTCCCTCTCCTAAGGCAAACTTGTGCTCGAAAATGTCTACTATTCAAAAAATCGTTTTTTACAAAGGTTCATTAAAAAGATTCTAACATGGTTTTTATAAAAATACTAAATTTTTACATTGAAAATACGGTTCCATGTGATCTCATTTGTGTATATCATACCTTTTAATTCGGGATAAATGACTTGTCAAGATAGGCTATAAATTTTTTACTTCTTAACGCATGCCTTGTTTTCAGCATACATTGAGTTTCCGAAACCATCGGATTGATAGCTCTTTTCGGGTCTCCATTTAAGAAACTGTATTTTACTCTTGAAATGTTGTTAATCGTAAGTTCTTCGGTGAAGTCTTATTACCAAGTCTTATTATGTCCATTGCTGTTATCAGAGATGGAACCGGGACATTTCGTGCCACATCTGTGCCTGGGTCACCGGATCACGGTGTGTGACCCGGTCTGACATGGAAGGTGAAACCACTCTCATCACTGCAGTAAACATAGATGGGGCAGTGCTTTTTCCATGCTCTTTATGTTCTCAGCTGTTTCGTAAGACACATTTCAAAGGCAAGCGCGCAAAAAATAACTCTGCGACCACGATTGCGCTAAATTAGCGATAAAAGGTTGGTATAAGAGCAGTGGGCTGCTTTGTTGTTCATGCCGTGGAGGTCGGAAGCAAGATTTAAAACATACATGTTCATAGGCCGAGAGAATGCCATTATCCCTCTGAGGCTCAGACCCCATGTGAGGTAGCGTCTCCCACCCGCCCCGCGTGCGGAGGCGAAATTTGTCAGAAATTAAGAAAAATTTTGAGTTCCAAAAAATTTGCAGCATTTACGCCTGATGACCTCCCCACCCGCCGGCAGGCTGATCGCCAATTGGCGATGCCGAAGACATCCCACTGGGTCTTCGGACCACGTGCATGTATGATTTACAGCCCTAGGCAGCAGCATGTGTTAATTTTTACATCTGTTTTATATGACAGCTGCTTGCAATTGATGTACAAACTACTTCAAAAATGACAAAACGACTTTCAAGGTACAGCCAAACACAGAAGCTTACATTTCACATGAACACTTACTTTTGTCCAGGCTGTAGTTTTTAGTTAAGCACTATCGAAAACGCCACTGTAACCCGTCTATAATAGTCGTGTGCCAAGCAGATATTCAACTGTTTTATAAGACCATTTGTTTTACGAATTCGCAAATTATGCGTTGCTTGTTTTAGAAATTAGCCTTTCCATTAGGTCACTACGGCGATCAGGTCATCGGTTAACTACTTCGACCGGGTCCCTACCATGACCTGGTCAGTGGGTCACTGGCAGGAAATACCCGGAACCGTTCATTTAAACCGGATACGGAACACGAGACCGGAAACTGGTCTTCGAAACTTATATATAGTAATACAAATAAAGGGAGAAATGAACATACTGTGGACTTAAAATGTATAAAAACTAACTTTTACATTAAAAGTAATGTATTGCGATGGCATTATTGCCTTTCTGGAACTTTAAAGAGACTGAGGAAACTAATAATTTTTATTTATGGATCAATATGTAAGTTTTTGAACCGCCAGTGCAAAAAATGCCTTCCACTATTATACACTCTTGCGTATATTGCGTCAAACCCAATGTGCTTATAACGCATGGATCGTAGAATAACCACTTTCAAGTTACATGTTATTCTTCAGGAAACTTGATATTATTGTTTCTAAGAGCAAATAGTAGAAGGCATATATACTATAATTTCCTGAGATTGGGTCACCTGTCCAGAATGCTATAAATGAGACAAACTGTGATACTGCTCGCACAGTTGCAATAAATGGGTCTGTTCGGTTATCCCCCTCCCGGCCGGAATTTCGTCAATTTTGAAGATACAGATAAAATTTTGATACCAATCGATTTAGCTCGATGATTCAGAAAATACCCATATTACCCACATCCCCAATAAAAAATTTTTTCCATAGGTCCCTTGGGAACCCAAAAATTTTTTCTTCGGAATATGGTCATATTGGATACCATTCGACTCGGCTTGATGAGAGAAGTCGAATGGTGTGTAATTTATTGAAATCTACCCCACCGTTAGAAAGTTATGAGGGTCCAAGTAACCCTGATGGGCCGTACGTTATAACGTTAGAAAAAAGAACAGCTTAGAACTGGGGGTTCGGGGTCGGCATCCTACGGACTTAGGCTTAGGCTTAGTGTATGTCTCATATAAAGCCCTTAGCTTAGGCTAAGACTAGTATGTATATGTATTATATTATAATGGTGCATCATTATGCATGCCATGTGCCAAGCTGTAATGCATACAGATATGCACGTCATGCCATGTAACGATCCACCATTATATCCTATATTACACGTATATAATTCCAACCACATAAGTTACAATTTTATTTATTTAGTTTATTACATGCCTTCAACCGCGTGATGTCATTTATATATAAAAATTTATAATTATCAGACCCGTAGCCGCAGCACGTAAGCTCGTGGGTCTGCAGCAATTTGAAGAGAGCCAAATATGGTTATTTATGTGAAACGCTAAATGTATATGGCATTTTATCTCAATCGCGCCAGTGGGATTGAGCTGGGACCCCATGCTTCCGTGCTTTACCGGGTTTTTAGCCCTCCGAGGCTAGCGATCATAGGCCGAGGAGTCAGCTGCGTCACGTAACAAAGGGAGGAACCTCTAGCTATGGCTCATCACTCGCAAAAATATGAACATACATTATAGGTGTCCATATGGGTGATGCCTCCTAAGAGTCGGACCCCTCCTGAGCCATATTTACACACTCTTGTAGAGTACTCACCTCGCGCCGAAGGCGAACGGAAAGTTTTAGCTAAATATGGGATATTGGACAAAATTATAGCAAAAATGAGGGAAAAGGAATATTGTGGTATTCTAAAATGAAAATTTTAGAGGTTTAGTGGGGGAGATGTCTGTTATGGGTCATACGGAGTCAATGAAGGGTCAGCACTCTTATAAAACTCCATGGCTATGGGTCTGTAGATTGTATATATAGATAAATAAATGTGGAACCTGTATATTTCTATAAAGGGATCATTGCATGCTGTGCGTCATGATTTTATAACGGCTTCATCTCTGTAAACAGTTTTAACTTTTGTCAGACTTGTTAAATTGTATGTTGCTTTGCACGGATGTCATTGCTAATTTTGCTGGAATGCGCATTCCAAAGTAAAGTTAGGTATACCAGGAGTTGCTGGCTGACGCAGCATTGCTGTCTAACAAAAGTTAGCACAAGTTAATTTTTCAAGTTTTCTAGGGGCTACATTTAAGTATATCTCTATATGCAGATACGGTTGTTTATTGGAAAAAAGTGGTGTCCCGAAAAGAGTAAAACTATCAAGAAACAAATCCTGGTGCATTTATACACATTTTAAGTCCAAAAATGCAGGGTCCATTTCAACTTTAGGTGCCGGACGTTATAATGTTACAAAAAAAGAACCCTGACAGGCTTAGGCTTAGTACTTGGCTCATATTGGCTACCTTTGCTTAGACTAAGACTAAGGCTTAGGTGTATCGATAATGGCATGGCATGCATTATACTTCGGCCCCTAAAGTTGACATGGGCCCAATGTAGTATCAAAACTAAATATTTATGCATCTATGTAAAATGACAAACCTATAACGAAAGTGAAACGTGGAGTGTTAGAAATGGTACAGATAATGTTTTGGGCGATAATATATTAATAACTTGCAAAACGAGAGGAAACGGATCGAGTGTGGCTGCTCTTCGCTTAGTAACTGTCTCATTATTCGCTCCCTGAACCCGTTTAAAGAGGAAAACGGTTATATACAAGGGCATTACTTTAATGGAAACGCTACGGTTATTTTAGTCACACATCAAAATTATTGAACTGAATTTCTTTCTACAGTGTCACTGGATAACAGTTGCAAATACAAAAAGACGAAAACAGTTGTAATTTATAAATAATAAATTTTAAGAAAAATTTTAATTTGAGGAGCTATTTTTAAGTTCCGGAGCGGCAAAACATGCATTATTTGATGCATGCCGCCACGCAGATACAACTGCTTTCATTGTATTTAGCAACGCCAAATACCTATAGACACACTCTAGTAAATCTACATTGCATAGATCTGTATTGAAAAGGGGCAAAAATATATATATACTAATTTTAGTGCAAAAATTTACCAAAGCTTGCATCAGCACCTTCCTGTAGTGTTAAGAACACAGCCAATAAGGCGTTAAAACAATGAAACTAATGTATTTAACAGCTTAAATAACACTGTAACCCCGTCTTTCACAAACAAGAAGCAAAATACTTTGTAAAATTTGGAAAATTTCGCTTTTTGGTGGTGCTTTTTAAGCTTTTGATCATAGCTCGAAAACAGCAGGTCTGATAAAAAATGCATCATAGCGAAGTTATAGCTTTCGGGAAGAAAATTTGGTAATCTCCATTTTTCGAACCGATATCTTTGGTAAGAATTGTAACGCAAAAAATGGGTGACCCCAAAATCAAGAAGGAATCTAAGCTGTGTCGGTTTTGTGAAAATTAGATAGGAAATCATGGGAGCAGCGCAGATACAAAGCTAGGTGCACAACTAAGTTTCATTAAGTTGTAACGATGTTATTGTTGGGCGTTGTTAACTAAGGTGTGTATATTTGAAGAAGGAAAGGCAAAGGAATGTACTATAAAGCCAATGTAATCTCAATCGGTAGTGTGGGAATAGATTTAATTAACCGGGGAAGTAGCACTCCGAACTTAAGATAACGCTCGTTACTACGTTACCAATACACAACGACGACACACTACAAGCAGAATAAATATATAAGTATATATAAATTGATTGAGATAAGAAGAGGGATCGTAAGATCCAATGCCTATCCTTAGCAATATGAATACATAATATAAGTGACACACAACCACCAAATACTCACAAGCACCAGTAAATTTTCGCTCGCAAAGCCGTATACGTATATTTGTGTTGATTGAGTTAAGAAGAGGGATCGTAAGATCCAAGTCCTAGCCTTAGATTGAATACACGTATACGGTATATCGGAGCACTAGTGTGCTCTCGCAACAACACTGCAGACTGAGTTCCACAAAGGCTAGGTTCAGAAATGGAGCACCAGTGTGCTCTCAATAAGCGCTTAAGCTGGAGCACCAATGTGCTCTCAAGCTAAAGGAACAGAAGCACTAATGTGCTCTCAAAAGTACTCAACTGAAGCACCAATGTGCTTTCAAGCTCGCATGCAATTGGAGCACCAACGTGCTCTCGAATTCAATAACAGATGAAGCACTAATGTGCTCTCAAGCATAGAAGCACCAACGTGCTCTCAGATACGTGCAACTCAGTCAACAACGCTGTATAGAAGCACCAACGTGCTCGCTCGCAAAATTGTTTAAGTTATAGAGGAGACCGCTTGGTCGTAAGAATAAAGTGAACACTTACCAGTAGCTAGGCACTTTGAGACTGAGGCCCGATGAGTGCCTGTCTCAATCTTTTATACCTACCGAGATATATCTAGGAAACCCCAGATGACTGGGCGTTATTCTCAGAACTATGTAGAAAATACCGCGTGATCCTGGTTGTCATAATACACTACAATTATTTCTAGAAACTAACGATGTTTACGACCGCACTCTGTGGCGTAATTTTATCTCAAATTATTGTTAGTTCTTCGAACAATGCGTCGGACCAACTCGTGCTTAACATTAAAAACAATGTGCAACCACGCTATGCGCTGCAAACAACCTTTAAAATGTATTAATGTTCACAGACTTTGGGACAAAAAAAACAAAATGGTCTATTTTTTATATTAAATTATTTGTTTTGAAACATTTCGTAATTAAAAATGAACAGGATTTCACAAACATAAAAATGTGACTATCTCTCAAAAATAACTTGACATTTTCTAGTACATATAACAGTATGTTGCAACTGAGTTTAAACAAAAATACATCGACAATTGTCATTGCTGTACAAGAACCAAAAAAAAACGCTCACTAAAATTACCGAAATATAAACATACACATGCTCACATGAACAAAATAATAATCATACATGTCTATATACACACAACCATCTGACACTGCAATACATTCATGGCCAACGTACACATTCACATGTATATACGTAAAAAAATGCCGATTTGTTTGCAAAAATGACCAGTCGGACAGTGATAACCAATAAATCAATCGCCACTAAAAATAAACGCGCACATATTATACACAACACCGCCGACATGAATGGAGGTGGACTGTCCAAAAACAACAAAAACACAATAATTCGCGCAAGTGTAAGCGTAGCAAGGACTTTCTGATGCCATACTGGTTAGCTACTATCCTGTCGCCAATACTTCAAAAATCACAAAACAGTCAGACCCATTAAACATAATATTTGACAAGGCTGTATTTTGGTGCCTCCATCATATAGTTGTTATTAATCAAGTGGAACCAAACTGTAAAACGTATGTTCAAACGTAAAATTGCTAAGTGAAGATATTTGATTTGTAAGCAGTCACATTTGATGTAGTTGGGCAAGGTCACTCCGTTTTGGATGACTTAACATAATTATTTTGTCAATTAAATCGAAACCCAAATGGCGACTTGATCATGATTATTTTAACATGGACGCATTTTCTGTGAACAGTTCGTTGCGCAAGCACAAAAGCCCTCCTTACAATACTGTGAATTTAGCAGAGGAGATGTCATTGTGTCATATTATGCTGTAATGATAGGACATGCACTTCCGATATGTCCTTTTTGAAATAGCCAAATAGTCCTTATACTTACCAGTTCACGCCAGTAACCAATACACACCAAATATCAGCAACCACGATGCTAGAACGACGACAAATAAACAAATATGCCGCGACCAATTCCGGAGACAAAACCAGATTCAACAGCGGTTATTCTAAAAATAAGCAATGAAATGCTAAAATTCACAGACTAACCAAGGGATGTGAAATAACCACAATAATTTGCAGTATTCAAATAGTATCGTGACGGAAGCAGTTTCATCAGGTTTAAAAATTTATTCCTTATGCACGGACATAACTAGACTCTAAGTTTAAAGTCATATTAAAACGAATTTTGCAAGCAGGAGATTAGCAAAGTTGTAATCTTACAAATACTTGTAGAAGAATTAAATACTGTTTTATCCTCAACAACGAATCATATTTGGATTTTCCAAGGTCATACAGAAATATGTTACCGCTTTAATGTGACTGGAAAATCTGTTTCGTACAATTCGTCTGTTTTCATGCCAATATGCGTTAAAGATATAAAAAACGAAATTTAAATTGTCTTATTACGCCATTACAGCCTAAAATAGCGTGGAAGTTTATCACTTGTGGCTCTAAAACTACTATTCGAAAAAAACGGTCTGAAAAAGCTCGAAAATGTGCATCTGGTATAACCGTGCGTCAAACATTCTTTCCTGGATATTCAACAGTGTTAGTTAGCTATCGCAAAGATACAACAGCTACTACAGCATAAAATGGCGTGATTTTAAGCGGAAAAATGCAGTGAGGCTTATAGCAAAAAAATAGGAACTCGGCATGTACTTGGGCCTGAATCGGACATATTTTGCTTTAAAGTTGCGATTATTCCTCGCCAATGGTTTTAGCCTCCATCAGTCTTCAAAACAACTCAGGATCAATGGGTGTACAATTGTCAGGCGTAGCTTGGAATTAGTTGCAAAAACGTATTTAGCAATTGCCACTTGGTTTGGCGGTTTTTTTTGATACTCATTCGTACTTCCACTTAACAAGAAGACAGCACCATTTCCACGCGTGTGATATCTCTTTTAATGTACACTGATGGTTTTTCTGTGCCTTACTGGTGTTAAACAATTCTCAGAAATGTTAAGTGGTCGAAACGACTATACGTTGTGGTTGGAAGCACATAGAATTTACTTAAAGGAGGTGGAGAGTTATTTGTACAAAAATATTATGAGGAAGTGGGGAGTGTAGGAGAGCGTAGCTAACAATTCTAGAGACGTAAAATTATAAAAGTCAATGTTTGATTTTATGAGTATACCATAGTATTGTTGATAACGGCTGATATGGTATACATTGATATGGTTAGTTGAAAAAGTATATAAAATCAAAGAATCAGCTGGCGTAATTAGTTTTCCGAATATATTTAGTTGCCCTGAGTAGGTAATCTCCGTCGACTTTAGATGGAGTGTTATTTATGTGATCTGATAATGACTGCATTTGCACAGATTCAGTTATCACTATTTAGCCAATCTAATCTTAGGCTATCACCGACGAATTTTAGCATTTTTGCATGATATCAAAGTTGCACTCTGTACTACGTCTTAACATAGCAGCAATGTGCTTTTCGGAATTCCATGAAATTACAGCTGAGTTTGTTAGCAATTAGGACAGAAAGCTAGTAAAAGCGTAAGTAGCAAGCTTCGATCACACCTTTGCATTTATGCTACTTTTACTTTTGTGTTCGCTTAAAAAAATTGCAACCAACGTATTGCATTGACATAGCCATGGAACTTTGATTATCACAGATTGTGTATTGTCTGTTCCGTTACTGGGATGCACTGTTCCACTGACGTTTAACTATGTTTTGGAAAATGAGATCTAGCATATTTGTAAAATTGGTACACTAACGACTGAGTTTAGTTATGCATTTACTCTCGACAATTTTTGGCATTAAAATTTAAAAACGTATATAGTTGTATGAAGTGCCATAAAATATAAACTAATTTCAGTTCTGTTAAGATATTTCGTTAAGCTAAGTGAAAAGCCTAAAAACCTCCCCCCCCCCCCCCCCCCTCCCCCCCACCACTTACTGTGATGGATTTCGTTGAAGTTATTCATAAGTGGTGACATAATTTTAGTCCCTGGCATTGAGTTACAGTGACAGGTTTTAATTGCTAAATCGCTGGCTACCGTTATTTAAGTATTATATGTTGTCAACCATAAATATACATTTTTGGAACACCGCAAAAGATTGACTGGATTTGCAAACGTGGATTGGTACCTCTACGCGCTGTAAAACATTCACTGCTGCATTGGTCTAGTAGCATTCCGCGAGTTCAATATAGTGCTTATTTTTCGTTGTCCTTTTGCAAATCATTTATTAGAAAATTAAAAACTAAGTGTGTTTAGGAACCTACACAATAAACGAACTCACCTGACTGCCAAGACAGATTTATTGCTAGATATTTAAACACAACGATTACTTGATAACTAGGAACTTTATACAGCATATAATTCAATTGGTCAATCTAATTTTAGTGTTCACATTTGAGCATCCAATGGTTTTTGAAGTTTTCTAAAATAATCAAACTAACACATCGACAACATAGAAATATGCGCGTTCAAGACATAATATGGCAAAGCATTTCAAATATCACTGCCACGCGCCAAGTCACACTTATCGAAAAATTGTTTATAAATTTCGATCATTTTTTTGAGCGAATTCCATAAAACCGTAAAGCATTAATGACTTTCTTGTAACATAGAACAACATAGATACCAGATCAAGAAAAACGCATTGTCATCTATAAAGATTGGAAAATAAACTATGAATGGGAGCGAACTCCCTCTGAAATTCTTCGAGTAATATGTATCGCCCACATACCTGCAACAAAGTGGTGAACAAAAAAATTGCGAAAATCCATCAATCTGGTGTGGAGTTATGCAACCAACAGACGACGGAAAAAGAATTTTTCCGTAATTATGCCCTATTTGATTTCGCCGCCCTCCTGTTGTTTTGCTGTCAATTTAGAGAAAGAACCTTTTCGACACTGGCGGTAATAATTGGAAAACGTTTATATACTTATTTCTTGGTTATTATATACATTGATGTGGTATACTAGAATTTTTGCCAGATTTAAGCGCATACTTTTCTATAATTTTAGGAATATTTCCGAAATATATATATATTCGGAGTAAAAACGTACAAAATTTATACCCAAATATAGGTATATATGTAAGCGCTAAGCATATACCAAATTTTTGGTGTACATGTTAGAAACCTGAGAGCACAAGTTTTCCCGAACTTAAAAAATATTTTGCAAATTACTGGGAAAATTATTCCTATTCTAGTTAATTTTACAAAAAATTTTTTACTGAAGTGCCAAAAGTTTGGTACAAATCGGATAAAATTTTGTACTCGAAATTAGTGTGTATATATTTAAATATCTATTTTTTGTAGCGTAAGAGGAATAATTATCTTCGTGAGGAGAGTCTGACTTTGTTATCGGTGGAACTGCAACGGTATGTGCACTTGCTATTCAGGTTCTTAGAACTGTGTGGGGTCAACATACTTTATATACATATATACATAGATGTTAAGATCAGCACGGTAGTATAGAATGTTTTGTTTAATCGGCCTCCAGTGGTTTTACTTGAGTCAAATTCATGTTTGTACTGCACAACTGAAATATGGGAGTTGTGTTTATTATTCTGAGCGTCTATAACGTCAGATACAGAAAACATTACTTCACTACATTGTTTGCAAATAGAAGGCAGTTTGTGAAATTGGACACGATCAACCGTACATAAAAAAATTTGAGCTTATATTTAGCATAGGTTTATGCTTAATAAAATTGTAGCGTAAGTATTCTTAACCCTTTCCACATAGTGTCTCACATACGATACAGCGTACACTCTCAAGCCGTTCATTTGTGTTTGTCGTGTGGCATGCGTCCGCACGTACCTTATTGATACACTGCGATGTTCTTTGAGGAACCGAGCAACAGCAAATACGTAATTGATGTTGAAAAGGGTTGATCAAAGTTGCTTGTTTAACACTATTCCGCATAGTGTCTCACATACGATACAGCGTACATCGTGAAACGATACACTTGTGCGACATGCGTTTGCGCGTGACTTATTGAACTTTGTGAGGAACCGAATATCAGCTCATTGATGGCGTAGTGGCTACCGTACAAGTTTGCGCCAAACGATGAAGTTTCAATCAATCAAGGATAAAATTTTGTTCAACATTGCACGAAATGCAGATTAATCAGAACGTAGTGGAGATTCAGCCATAATTCGGGAACGACTTAACCCATTTTCATGACCTTTGTGCTCATTCGAACCGGCATAGTCCATATTTGACTGAAATAAAACCACCCGAGCGTTTTTGATTTAGGGTCTGATTCTGGGGCCAGGTGTCGAAGTGTGGGTTTTTGCCCCATTTTAGTACCCTTCAAGGAAGCACGGTTATTTTCATCTTATCTTTCGAATTTTTTGTCTGGGTAGTTTTATTTCATAGTAAAATGATAAACGCCGATGTCCCTTTTTTGTTTTTCCATTAAGGCTCCAGCACTGGATTTATGGGGTTTAAGGTAGGGGGTATGGCGCCCCAATGGTTCCTCGACCAAAAATTTGAAAATTTGTTCTTACGTCTTGAGTGGCTGATAAGTTTTGCCTGGGGTTTCGGGCATGGGAAACTCACTGCCGATGCTGGTTTTGCACTGTCACCCATGATTCTATGGGTACAGGGGTATGGCACCTCATGGTTCGGGGTCAAGGTTTTTCACCTCATTTTAGTACCCTTCACGGAAGCAAGGTTATTTTTTTAAGTTGCGAATTTTTTCTCTGTGTTGTTTTATTTCATAGTAAAATAATAAATGCCGATGCGTCTTTTTTGTTTTTCGATTAAGGCTCCAGTTCTGGAGTTACGGGGTTTGAGGTATGGCAGCCTCGTGGTTCCAAGACCCAAAATCAGAAAATTTGTTGTAACATCCTGGGCTGCTGGGAAGTTTGACTTTTGGGTTTTCGGGCATGGGAAGCTCATTGCCGGTGTTGGGTTTACTCTGCGGTCCATGGTTGTATAGGTACGGCGGTATGGCGCCGCCATGGTTCATCGATTCAAAATTCCTAATTTTACTGTTACGTTGCTGATAGCTTGCACTTGGAGTTCTGGGGAATGGGAAACTTAGTGTCGGTGTTGGTTTAGTTCTAATTTGTGCGGTATTGTGTGATATCCACATATAGCATATCGACGTTTGCTATCGAGAGCTTATTGGCTGTGTACGCAAAAAGCGTAGGTGTACCTATGCTTCACTACGTTCTGCAATCTCGATAGATTTACTAGTTTATATGCGGAAAAGGGTTATTTTGTAGCATATTTATTCTTAATGCAAAATTTGATATTTAGCAAAGGTTAAAGTCTGGAAGAAAATATGTTAAGACCATACGTTGCTTACGCTCAACGGGCTAGCTGAAAAACGACGACCCACATTTCCTGATTTTACCCCCATTTAGCCAATTTTTTCCAGTTTGCTAAAATTTTCCCCATGCCTTCCTAATCAAAGAGTGTACCTGGTGGCCTGCAAATTATTACTAACCTTATACGAAACTTCTGCTGATAAGTTTTTCAATATTAAATTTTAAAGTTTCGTAGCAATTTTGTGCTAGATTGGTATCAACATAGAAGCTAAGGTGGTTTCCAAAAAGAAGAACGCAGTTGTTTAAACAAAGAAGGGCAAAGGCGAAGGGAGAGAGGGTCGCATTCCCTCAGCAAAGGCCAAATTGCCGAATAAGACTCGGATTCGGACTCAGCGTGTGCTCAGGAAAGTGGGCTCTCGGGGGGAGTCCATGACAAATTTTGCAAAAATCGGTGTTTTAAAGGGGTCCCGGGGGTTCGGTGTACATTTTTCCCGGGTGTTCTGTATATATTCGGGTTAGTCTTGACAAGGGTAATCCAGCGAGGGGTTACACGCCTGTCGGGGCGTTGTTCCTGAGACTTCCATGGGAAGTGGGCACCTAAAACTGGGCACAGCGGGACTAGTTCAGGCTCAAATTAAAGCCTCGGATCTAAGGATTACAATGATACCTTGTACATTTACCTATGTTCATTATTCGTAGAATGGTTTAATTGTGTTTTGCTTGCTTACATATACACCCATTTACCCATAAGTCCGTGGATCCGGGTCGAATCTTCACGAAGCCGGTCTCCTTAGAAGGATCGTGAAATTTTGTACCAGAAAATAATGAGTTAAGTAGTAAATCTTCGAATTCTCAACGGTTCCGGAGTTATGGGCCGGAGCCGATACTTTTGATACTAAATTTTCATTTCGACCAGCGAAAATGAACGCTGGCAATTAATATTTGTTTTATCTCTGTAATTACCAGTGTAGTTGTGAATATTGAACACTGGTAGAGGATATTTTACTTTTCGTACTACAACTTTTCAGAAGATTTGTTCGTTTGCTGTTCGCTATAGGGCGGACAGCCACATTTTTGTGGTCCTCATTCGTGAGGACGGTCGTGACTGGTATCCGTCACGGCTAGACTTTTCTATCAAACCGAAGTAAACTTTGCGGTCCTACTACGCGGGGTAGGGCTATTCCTACGTATCGGGACAGGCGGGGAGTCGTAGCGTCCTGCAACTCTTCGAGTCGAGTATGGCAAGAGCTCGCCATACTCGCATTTTCAACGTATAAAAACACTCATTTACAAGCGTAAAAGTCCCTAAATTTTTCTTAAAATCATCCTTAGACAAGACAAAATATTCCCGATTAATGGTATCTCCAAACTTATAAATTACAAAGGTACAATAACGTGTAAAAATTATCATACAAATGGTAATGCAAATTGGCGCTTTTATGGCAAAGAAAACGGTACAATTATCGTGCAACAAGTATACCTTCATAATCAATGGTACAATACATCATTATAATCGTAAGAATGGTACAGAATCATAGCAAAGTACAGGCGCTTTTACGGCCTTTACCAACACAAACATATGGTATGAATATAAGGATCATAAAACGGTATAAAATCATGATGAAATATAGGCGCTTTTATGGCCTTTAACAACGCAAAAGTATGGTATGAATATGGTACACACAAATATATAATACGATCATAATTATACGAATCAAGCGAATAATACGTGCCTTTATGGCCATCAAACATGGTGCAACAAAACGATGGTAACGGATAATGCCTATATATAGATATATACGCGATTTAAGTATATCAAAATAGCCCTTGCGGCTCACAACAATCGATAATTATATGTCTACATATATACGGTAACAATATTTCGACGAAAATGTTAATAACGATACCCTCTTCTTTTATCAAACTGTTGGCGGTGCGGGATGAAGTATGACGAAATCTCCAGTTCGTAGCGCGGTTAATGGACGTAACGATCCATTATTTGTGCTATATATACGGTTTATAAATAGGGTGACGGCAGAGTCTTATGGTCGTTTCGTGTGTACGGGGGAAATCGGCTTATGTATTCGCTTGCGCAGAGAGCTTATAGATTGGTTCTAGTCCTATTTACGTATGTATTTCGATGCTACAGTCTGTTTCTTACCCAGTTGGGTCATCTCCGTTTGGTATTCCAAGTTGGGGAGACATTCGCAACTAAATTCAAAAATGTTGACCATTACGCTATGGCCAGGATTATTAGGGTAGTCGCCAAAATGTTGGCCATTACACTGTGGACAGGATTATTGGTATTCGACAAAATGTTGGCCATTACACTGTGGACAGGATTATTGAGATCTTCGACTAAATGTTGGCCATTAGACTGTGACCAGGATTACTGGGGTATTTGTACATGTTGGCCATTGGAGTGTGGCCAGGATTAAGGGTTTTCGATAAAATGTTGCCATTAGGCTATGGTCAGGATTAATCCACCTCGTAACGATCCAGTATGGATCTGTTACATCGACATTGAGTTATAAACCCGCTTGAATGATTCATTGACATGGTGGTGTGCCGGTTTCAGACACAATGCCCTACGATGTGCATTGATTTTTTTACTGTGACGATATAAACAACGCATCCCTTCCGCACTAGTGTTGAGCAACGGCCGTGAATGCCGTCAGCGGGTAAGATTGTCACTGCCGATGGCCGGCATTTGAGACTTTTCTGGCTGCTAGCAGCCGCAAACGACCATTCACTCTTTGACCCCTAGCTACTTTCTGTGTCGTACAATTTTTGACAAACACGCACACGTCGCGGATCGATCCCCGATTGCACTGGTGAGAACGGCTTATGCAGACTACTAAGTTGTTTGAGAGTGGTTGTGTACTAGGACCAGTTCTGGCCATAAGGGATCCCAGCTGCACCACCAATTTTTCTTGGTGTGGTGCCCGGACAACCCCGGCTTCCACGACTCCCCGGTGATCTGCTAGATAACCTAAGGGAACCGTTTAGCTTAGTAGGCTGCCGGCGGGTTAACCAGGGTGTTCGGCCTGGCCCCTATATTGGCCCACGTATCTAGTGGTACGAAGGTCCCCCGAGGGAGAGTCAACCCCTAAGCCTGCTCACAGGTAATAAGGCTGACTCGCCTCTCCCTCAATTCTATTTAAATCCTTGATCCGAAATGGTGGGGAGTTCTCCTATTTTGATCCCGGGCTATTACCGATTTCCTAATAGGTAACGCCTGATCGATTGGTGGGACTACCTAAAAACTATCTCGTCTGTAATTCCAATCCTCACATTCTCAGGCAATTCACTCTAGGCATTCAAATTTGTTCGGTATGAGGGGTACCTATCTATCCTATAATAATTAAATAAATCGTATCGCTGAGGAAAGCATTGCACACTCTGACACTTTATTAACATACAACAAAGTTACAGTTATTATAGCGGCCAAGGTAACCCTGAGGGGCTTCCCAAATTCCGGGAATTTCATAAAATCAAAATTCCCAACTTCCTGGAATTCGATGACATTAGGCAGTGTCTTACCAGCTGCCATTTCATCTAATTCTACAATATTGGCTATTACGTCCCCTTCTTCCATGCTTTCTTCTTGTAAGGAACAACTATTGTTAATTACGATAGGATTAGTGAAGAGAACAGGATATTGCATATTAGCCCATCTACAAACATTTCTAAATTTATCATACCAAAAGATCGCACACTTTTTGGATATTAGAGACGATCCATCATCGGAGCACAAAAATTTATTAATAACATCCGTTATTTGTGCATCCGTGGCGAAGAAATATAATAAAGCAACTGCGTGGTTGATTCGAATGCTACACCTACTGAAAATTGTATTTGTTAGAATGGACATTTTTTCCTAGCATTGCGAGCATCGCCGTTTAAACAAATCGCACGGAATTTCTGCCATTGCGTTTTCACAAGAGACGCATTGAATACGTTGATCAACCAACTGTGATTTTTGTAGCCACAGTAATGCTTTGTTTTCTGATTCAATAGTTATTGCAAACGACAATATTCCTGGAAGCGGGTCCAATGTTTGACCCATGTTAGATATAGTGATAACAAAATTAGATAGATTATTAACTTTTCCTTTAAAACTGTAATATTATTGCAATGAAAATCAAAAACTTAATTTTTAGTCACGCACCATTCAATATTAATTTAAAGTTTAAAACTAAGCGAAGGGACTTAACTAATTTTTACGTATATAGGAATAGGAAAACGGTATCATTATTTCACAGACGCTGGATTTCAACAGACATTTCTTATAAAAACTGAGAATTGAAACTAATCTTTGCAAGAAAGGATAGCGGCTGCCTCTCGACTACGGTAATATATGAAGCCTATCGAACCGTCAGCATATAAATTCATTAGGAGCACTACTTGCACAGAAATACAGTAATAAATTTGTGAAATTTTAGTTTCCATACTTTATTATTACCCCAGTATTTCGGTAATGGGCCCGTGTACGCGACCATACATTCCAGTATGTCCGTTTGCTTGCAGATTCATCTTTTGGACAGAACGAAACAAAACTTCGGCGCAGTACGAATTAAGTCATATATGTCATCGTGGGTACTTGGTAACGAAAATTTCAAAAGTACGTATGCTTCTCGTGATGCGCTATATCCCCTGCACTCATGTGGAACCTATATATACATAACAGAGCGAAACATGGAATTCCAGAATGTTTGTTGTTCTCATTATGGACTAGCAGTGCACCAAAATATGGTTTCGAGCTAACACTAATATAGCAGCTGTCAGCTGACTTTAGAAAACATGGACTAGCAGTGCACCAAAATATGGTTTCAAACTAATACTAATATAGCAGCTGTCAGCTGACTTTAGAAAAAATGGACTAGCAGTGCACCAAAATATGGTTTCAAACTAATACTAATATAGCAGCTGTCAGCTGACTTTAGAAAAAAATGGACTAGCAGTGCACCAAATTATGGTTTCAAACTAATACTAATATAGCAGCTGTTAGCTGACTTTAAAAAAATGAACTAACAGTGACTAAAATATGGTTTCAAACTAATACTAATATAGCAGCTGTCAGCTGACTTTAGCAAAAAAATGGAATAGCAGTGCACTAAAAGATGGTTTCAAACTAATACTAATATAGCAGCTGTCACCTGACTTTAGAAAAAAATGGACTAGCAGTTCACCAAAATATGGTTTCAAACTAATAATAATACAGCAGCTGTCAGCTGACTGCATCAAAATATGGTTTCAAAATAATACTAATATAGCAGCTGTCACCAGACTTTAGAAAAAAATGGACAATCAGTGCACCAAAATATGGTTTCAAACTAATACTAATATAGCACCTGTCAGCATACTTTAGAAAAATGGACTAGCAGTGCACCAAAATATGGTTTCAAACTAATACTAATATAGCAGCTGTCAGCTGACTTAAGAAAAAATTGGACTAGCAGTGCACCAAAATATAGTTTCTAACTAATACTAATATAGCAGCTGTCAGCTGACTTTAGAAAAAATAGATTAGCAGTGCACCAAAATATAGTTTCAAACTAATACTAATATAGCAGCTGTCAGCTGACTTTAAAAAAATAGACTAGCAGTGCACCAAAATTTGGTTTCAAACTAATACTAATATAGCAGCTGTTAGCTGACTACTACAAAAAATGGACTAACAGTGCATTAAAATATGGTTTCAAACTAATACTAATATAGCAGCTATATCCCTGAAAAAATTTTTTTTAGATTTTTTAGGTCCCAATGGTCCCTTAGGGCTACTTGAGCCTTTATAACATTTTAACGGTGGCCTAGATTTCAATACTACACAGCAGTAGATCTCTCTCATGAAGCCGGGTTCGAATGGTATCCAATAAGACCACATTCCGAAAGAAAACATTTTTTGGGTTTTTGGACTTTGGCTCTTCAAAATTGACCAAATTCGGACTGGCGGATCCCGAAGCTGATTTATGAGTTTAACGCGATAGACAAAATGAAATTTTTACGATAGATACAAAAATAACTCTTAGCGGCGTCAGTTGGATCTCTGCTTGATCCGTTTGAACAATAAATACCCATATTTTCAACTCATTCAGAATTTTGCTGTTATCTTCCACGGCATAACAAGAAAGCGTAATTTGTTCAAATTTTCCTATTGCTAAACATAATTAGCAAAAATGCTTCCGTCATTTTTTTTTTTCTCCCTGTTCTAACTATCCTATGCCGAGTTCTGTACGTAACTCGTGTCGCGGTGTTTTTTTTTTTCTTTTAGTTGTGTTTTTTTTTTTTTTTTTTAAGGTCTTTTTCTTGGTCTCTTTCTCTGGGCTAAGTATCCCTCCCCTGAGTTAAGTTTCATTCCCAACGTTCCTTTCATTTAGTTTATTTTTCTATCTTCCTTCGTTCCCCTAAATGTACTGTAGCCCCCCTTTCCACAATGTGTTGCCTCATAAAAACAAGCGCACTTGTTCAGCCGCAGTTCGAGACTTTTTTGCATAAAATATTCAAGTACGATGAAAACTCGTAATTTGACCAAACTTGTGTATCTATTGTACTCCGAGGGGGTTGTGGTGTGGTGGTTTGTGTTGTTGTGTTTTGGTTTTTTGGTGTTGGTTTGTTGTGTTGCTTGTTCTATGTTGGGCGCTGGCTGAGGCCTGTGCCGTCGCTTTTTTTTTTTCTACTCTTTTCTTTGTATCTATTGTTAGTATCCACAGGTGTCACAGACGGTGATATTGAAGATTTGGATATTATCTGCACAATACTTGATCGATCTACGGTCTGCATAACACTCTTTCGCAAATTTTTATTTCAGTAGTACTCTTATAGTTTTACAAGGCATTCATAATGGTATCAGCCCGGCAAGCCATTTAGAACATAGCTTGGACCTACCATTAGTCGAGAATAACTTTTAGACGCGGAAGTGAAATGCATGCCGTTGTCTATGCTAAGCCTTAACGGTACGGCGTGGTGTTCCACCCATTTTTACGATATTTCTTGGCTATGTGGTACCAAAATGTCGATCCAAAGAATTTTACACTTCGGTTAATCTCTCGGATAAGTTTATAACGGAATTTTGTAGTGTTTGGGCATTAAACAGACTCGAAAATTCATTTCTAAAGTTGACCAATGTTTTGGAATATTAACATAGTTATATTGTAACAGCCCAAATTTTGTAGAAACTTTTAAAAGTACTTTCAAATTAATCTCAAAATTTCTGGAGGATACCCGTGCACCAGTGGAGCGTGATCCGGTACACTGTAATTTATTCTATAATCAAGAATATATAGTAATGTTTTTAAAAGAAATGTTTGTGTTATCATGCTATTGTCTGTTGGCACTCCATTGGAAGGCCGGATCAAAAGCTTCGTGCAATTTTGCAATAAAAAGCATTAAAATTAGAATGATCGATGTAGGTGGAAATATAATTTGGGTTGAGTGTGCCACCAGCTCAGGTAAATCGTGTATATCATATTGAAATGCTTGGGATAGAAGTATAGCCGTGAAGTGTACATAAATATAGCTTGCATGTGGCTGATTAATGAGTGCTTGGATAACGCTCGAGACATATATAACGCTTGGAATAATCAACTAAGGGTATAGGCCTGATTTCGCGTAGGATTAGCGTCCCGACGGTCCCGACCCCAGTACGTATCAGTCGCGAAATAGTGCTGTAATATTATAATGACAATCATTATTTGTTTAATATACGTATAAAATTTCAGAACTAACGAAGGAAGGGTGGTTACCACCCTGGAACCATCGGAACGATACCTTTAATAGGACCCAATAACAAATTTAATTGACCCAAAATAAAGGGACATTTTCCGAAGCAAAATTGTCAGGTTCAAACTATCCCCGGAGACAGAGAGTGATATAACCATCAAATATGGACCCTAAGTCTTCCAAAAAGTTCCATCAGGCCCACCAAAGACTCACCAATATTTACCAAAATGCCCCATTTAAATCTATAAACCCCTATCTTCAGTCCCCCAGGGCGATACCAAGAACCTTACAACTCACCAGATGTCTGGACCTCATATAACAACCGGCCCCGCGGCTAGTTGAGCGACGCAGATAGCACAAAATAGCCCCCAACGGTCCGGCAATTAAGCCACTTTTGGAAATTTTTCTTTTCACGGGTAGGCGATCAGCCAGAACGAAAGACTGATTTCGCTTCCGGCCGCCTGCACCTTTCTGATCTCCAAAAGAATCAACATTAGGCGAATTTTTACTAAAATATTTTCCTCGTGCTGCCAATTACTTAGATGCTGAGAGAAAATTTCCAGAACAGCGCGAGTTTATGGAATTTTGTTTACGTAAGACTTTATTGCTAAAATGCTTTATTCGTAGATCGATGTTTCTGGTGTTGGACCCAGAGCGGTATTACCAACCAGTGGGTACTGTAGCGCTTACGGGGTCGTTGTTTTATTATATATTTATATATATAGTTATTCCGTTAGACATATATGTGCGCTTGGTTGGAAGTTTGAATTTTATTGACGTTACCGCTGGATAGTTGAAGGACCCGTTTGTCCGAGGAATTATCAGACGGCGTTGAGCTAAAATTTTGAAAATATATAGCTCCCGGCACCTATAAAGAATGAGAGGGGTATGCAGAGAGTATAAAACATGGTCTTGCAATGGAGCATTGGTACCCGTCGGCCAAAAATTTTGCTCAGAGCGGTTGTCGCTCTACAATTAGTTTTTCGTTCTAGAAATTCGTCGGTTTTTCTTTTCATTTTCCCTTTAAAATTTTGCTAACTTCTTGTCTTCCGAGTTTCGATTGAGGCATCCCCTTCCATGCAGTATGAGGGTAAGGATAGATTCATGTCGCTCACTGGAGTTTGAAGCCTAGCAAAACGAAGGAGGTTTAATTGCTAAGCTGGGCCTTTTTGATTTGAAACGTAGACTGGCTCGGCCAAGCCCTCCAACGATACCTTGATTGCTGGTCTGATTAGCGGGATTGAGTACTGCTCTATTACGGTAAAGTAGGGGTGTACTTAGTTTTATGGATGTTTACTTGATATTTCTGGACGCGAATATACTTGATCACACCCTATGTCAGATAAGAACTGGGGAAAAGCACGGTGTGTAAAAGTGTAAAATTTTGAGCTGCACCTGATTATTCGCTCGATTTGAATGTAATTTTTGCCGTCAATGCTAGTGCTAGGCTGGCCTTTCCTGTCCATTCAGCATAGGAAAAAGCTCTGTCCGTTCATATAGTTGGGCATTCCAAAAGCTAAGGAGAATCTAGAGGGCATAGGAGTCGCTTCAATATAGACTGGTACAAATGAACGTCTACGCATGTAGGAAAGAAGCAGCGGCATTTCACGACGAAAACGTTATCCGAGAGAAATGAATGGGGTTTTATTGTGACTCGACTGGCGGACCCAAGCGACGGTCGGAGGAAATGAGTAAAGTTCCAAGAGGAGAACGTTGAGATGACATCTCACTTTCTGACAAAAACGGGATTTGGCCTCCAGAAAAATGTGTTTTGTTTATTCTTGAAAAGGCGAAGTCACTCCGAACCTCAGTTTGTTATCCCTGAAAGAAATTTTTTAGATTGTTTGAGGTCCCAATGGTCCCTTAGGGCTACTTGGGCCCTTATAACATTCTAACGGTGGCGTAGATTTCAATACTACACACCAGTACATCTCTCTCATGAAGCCGAGTTCGAATGGTATCTAATATGACTACATTCCGAAGAAAATTTTTTTTGGGTTTTTGGACTTTGCAGCCCTCTAACTTAGCTTTATATTATTTACTGGATTCATGTAAGAACCTTAGCTTAGGCTGATCTTTAGTCGTAGTATATTGGAAACGGCGTTGCATGCAATTCACTTCTGGTCCTACAAATTTACATTTTTAGTACAAGAAATATAAACCCTAGTTTGAAGCAAGTCTACAACAGTAAAAGTGAGAATTTTTGGCTCCAGCCCGCGCCAATTTTTTCGAGCCGAGTCGAGCCTAAAAATTTAATCACCGGGCCGAACCAAGCCGAGCCGAGCCAACGTCCATCAAAAAATCTCCAGCCGGCTCAGTTCGGCTCGTACACAACATGTCGTATATTTGTACAATTTTTATCAATTGCAGCAGTCATATAGAAGAACGGTGTTACAGTGGAAAAACTAAGTCTCTCTTTCCCTTTCGAAGCTATCGCCGGCAACAAACAGCAAATTCAGTAAGGTAACCAGAAACTCAAAATGTGGGGAGGAAGAGGTCCAAATGAAATTATAAATTGACCCTGAGCACTAGTTGAAATATGGGGGACACGTTGAGGCATAGTATAAATTTGCAGGAGAAACTTGAAAAGTAATTTCCGAAAAGGGAAGTTCGAACATTTAGAGCGACCATCGTAGCCTAAATACTTTGAATGTATGCCATGTGGTTACGCTCCTGGTTGTGTGCAAAATACCTAACAACAGTATATTCATTCACTCCTGAGAGCATATTTAGATATAGCCGTCCAATAGGGACGTCGCAAATGTAGAGGGCACACTTTTAACTGACAAACGTGAATAAATTAACTGATGGGTTATAACAAAATGAATATAAGCGGTCGGCCGTCCCCACTATTTTTGCAGGCCACTCCACTTTTGAAGAGCCTGTGACCCCATGCCGTCCGTGAATTACTTTAGCGCAAAAAAATGAAACGAAATGTTACTGTCAAAAATACTGAGGACGTTTTAAGATAATCATAATCTCAGGGCTGGACTTTTACTAATTTGTTAAACTTGCAACTTTTCCAGGTGTAAGAATGCAGTACTTTTGATGGAGTAAAAGCTAACAATTGAAGCGCTTTATTACAAATCATGGTAACAACACGAATGTATATGTTCAATGTATTCGATGCTATGAAAACCTCAGTAAATCAGAGAGTTCGGGCTATCATGTTCGTTCGTTCCCGCATCTCCTGACAGTGCCCAATATCCTTTTTAATTAAAGACGATTTGGGAACATAATAGCCCTTTTTTTGCGCTAAAATCATGAAATCACATTTCTTAGTACAAATGGCCGATTAAACAAGTCTTAAAACCATCGGAGGAGCATGACACATTGTCTATTGATATCTTAACATTATCTCAACCAACAGTATTTCACTTAAACACTCCATACACTCTACCAGAACTTAAATGATTCAAAACATATCTAGTCAACTGAGTTGTGATAAAATTTATCGTAAAGAAATGTACGGTGACGAGTATTCCTGTATGACCAAAGTCCTACAGTTGGTAACAAATCTCAGAACTTTTGTATCCGCATATTTGACAGCTTAACTCACGTAAAGCGATGTTCATAAAAATCATACGAAGGCAAAGACAACAACGCATTTTACATTAATAAGGCATATGTACAGTAAATCAAGCCGTACCTTGAAATTTTACAGTCTTTGTGGTTATGTTTCAAAATTTGGATAAATGTTTCTCATCAAAGGACCATCTGAACCTGGACTTTTCCATATTAGTTGAAAAATTATGTTGATATTTCACTTAAAAATTTTCCGATGGTAATTTGAAACGGGAAAAATATCAAATCATACAAGAACAACAGAGACGTCTTTCTGGAGTATACAACATTCTTGGATAAGTTATCACGCATATTCTCACAGGCAACGAGTTGAACCAATGATTTGGCAATGGAAACTAGATTATGAAAATTTTACGATTTCGTTCTTGGATTTATAATTTCCAGTTCGAATTTCATGACAAAATGAACACGGCGGAACGAAAACTTCTTGCCAGCGCGGTTGACCAACGATAAAATGCTCGTTAAAAATTTTGGAAAATCTATAGAATCTATCCAAGAATCGTACAATACTTCTTCAGCTATCCGTACCCAAACTGGACTTTAGCGTCCGGCGCAAATAATTCATGAACAATATCATTCACATACAGTCAATTAAACGTATATACAACATTGTACTATAACGGGAAACTGCGGATGCTTAATTAATTTCGGTGAAAATCACTACGTCTGAACCAAGCTTGTTCAACAAATTTTCAATCCCACATTTTACCGAGAGAAATGTCCTCCCTGACAACAGGAATAGGCCACAAATATAACATATACAAAACTTAAATGTACAATGAACATACCGGCGTGCACCAACTGCCTGGCGACACCGCTAACAGTGAATGAACATCAACGATGACAATAACGACGCATACTCGACGAAGCGTGCAGCAATTACCTGCTGACACCGCTACCCAGTGGTCCATGACGAATAATATGTAGTCCATAATCGACCACGCGGGCAGCAATTACCTGCTGACACCGCTAAACAGTAGTCCATAACGGGTATTATACACATATATACCATACTCGACGAAGCGTGCAGCAATTTCCTGCTGACACCGCTACCCGGAAGTCCATAACAATTGTGTAATTATATACAAAGCTGATTAATGCGGGCAGCAATTACCTGCTGACACCGCTACAGTTATTGTTATTAGTTGGTTCGGGGTAGACAGGCACCATTGGGATATCGGTGGGCCACGAGATTCACGGTGATTGCCTCCAAATGAGGAACTGCTGTGCACCACGCCTTCCACATCGTGTGGAATCCATGATGGTTGATATGCAGGCCGTCCGCGTCAAACAGCCTTTCATTTGCTCGATGTTCGCTGTCGAGAAATTTGTTGTATTCATTTGGTTCTGTCCAATCGAAGTAGTTGAAGTTCGGGTAGGCTAGCTTCTCCTCGCATTTGTAACGCAGGAATTTGTTGTAGCGGCGAGCGGCTGGAATCTTTGCAACGCCAATTGGGGAATTTATAATTACATAGCAGTGTCTTTCGTGCAGAGGGCGGAGGATCGGTACGATTTGTCTGAAATTCCCTCGCCACTGATCTTCGGAGCGCTGGGCGTCGTTTATACCACAATTGATGATGATAATGTGGTAGTCTCGGGGGTCGATATTTTGGTGTTCGACGACCCTGGCCAATATCGGGAATGTAGCCCCGGACTGGGCGAATACGCGCCCTCCGTCAACTGACTCGACTTGGCGGAACTGGCTGTCCGAGAGCAGGAGAACTGTGTACCGCCATGCCGGAGGTGGAAGGATGTTGCCCATAAGTAGTTCGCCCATGTCCTGGAGCTCCATGAATACGCCTTCCCTCCATTCCCGGCATAGGCGAAATAAAAGCCTCCCCCATTGGTTGAAGCCGGGATAGTTCGTGTCAGACACTTTGCTCGCGCGTAGTCCACAGCCCCATACAAAGCAGTTTCCCGTAGCGTAGCAAAAGTGGTCCACGTCGTGGGTATGTAGGACCCGCCGGATTTCCCAGTAGAACGCGTTGTTCCGATGTCGCATCAACTCGACCATAATCGAGAAGTAAACCCGACTGGCGTGGAAGATCCAGCGCGGGTGAAGCTCAATTCGGGCGTCCTTGATCTTGTTCCTTGCCCATTGCGCGATACGTTTGGGATCGTGGTCCAGCTTTTGGTCGCCTAGTAGCGCTCTGGCTGCGTTGGTTAGTCCATGTTGCATAAGGCAGGCAAACCAAAATATAAGTTCGATTGACGTGATACGGATGTTATAGAGGACGACGGGATTGGTGAAGACAAAGAAACGGGAAAGTTCCTGGGTGTCGGTAACGATGTAGGGCGCCATTTCAGTCGTAGAATAATTAGTGATAAATTCAACAATTGTTTTAGTGACGAATAATTTAACACCTGTAAAGAAATAAGAAGAACAATGTAGCAAATATCTGCCAACAATTGAACCCGAACCTCATAACAGCAACACCGGTAGCAACTACCTGCCAACTGCTCGACTGTGTGGCAACTGCCTGTCAACAACAGCCCGATCCTGGAACGACCAAACACAGACCGTAGCGACTACCCGCTAACAGGCATACAAATAACATGTCAAAAGAGAAATATATAGTAGATAGAGCTGCTACTTAGTTTCATATATCAAAATCAGCCTGTAAACGAGTTCACGAAAATTTCATCAATAGCTACTAAGTAACAACCCATCTACTACTGCGAACAATACACAACTAAATTTTAAGAGGTTTCGTCGAAATTCCATCAACAAGAACTTCTCTTTTGGGGTAGAAATACGATATACTGTCTCGCTGTTGGTGATACTGGACTAAATCAGCTCCCCGAGTCCGGAACCCATGATTTGTTCCTCCCGACACTTCCTTATCCTGCAAAACGCCCAAGAATGTTTCCTTTGGAATATCGTTTGTAACTTTCGATAGCCCCTTTGTTGACTTTTTAACGCCGCCATCTGACTGCCAAGCAATATATGTTTTCGAATTTAGAGCAACCATACCCTCTCCACTCCATTCCAATTTAAACAACCCCGGCGTTCTTTGTGAATAATCGTCCGTGGCAAAATAATTTGGGAATTCTGCTTCAAATTCTGCCCTTAGGTTCGGTTCGGGGATCATTTCAGCTAGGTTTTCTTGTGCCACCGCGATGTAAAGACTGTCTGTGTCCATTTGAATTAGTTGGAAATTTTCTTTTCCCAAATACTTTAGAAGGAAAACGTAGAATTCAAGTATCCTGAGTTTTGCATACTGGTAAACAAAAAATGGGATTATATTTGGAAGATCGAGGATGACCTTCTTTTTCGCCATATGGACCTCGAAAACGTCTTCGGAAATCGCATCTGTTTTTCGGTACAGGGGATCCCTAACTAAATTATTAACATCGGCCGCGCCCCTGAAAATAACTTCTTCGTGTTTCAGTTTGTCCAATAATAAGCGACCATAGTAATTGTTTCCGATCAGCTTATACATTTCCCCCTTTATTTTCTCGTTATTGTCTCTATCGGCTTTCCGGCGCTGGTCCGCAACCTCGTCACCAAGGTGGGAGAAGGCCGCGTATTTTTGGAACTCCACGAACCTGTGGACCTTGGTTACTACTAGTCCCTCTTTTATATAAAATTTTAGCAACGGAGTAGCCAGCAATATCTTTTCACCATGATACGATCCTATAAGACTACGCCTCGGGGCCTTCATTATACCATGTTCAATCGCGTAATCCTTCATTTCTTCCCCGATGTCGTCAAGGGTTATTGATACGTTTTTGAAAATGGGTGGCATTTCTTCCCACCGCTCCCGTTTTTCATTATCCCAGTAGGGCACCTGTATATCCACCTCCGCAATGCCAAAAACCTTGTCCTCCCGCACATTATCGACGAACTCCCCAATACCCGCTCTATATTTATTTCTAAACCCCGTAACACCATTAAGTTTATCCCACTCCTCCCACTGGTCCATGTGTAATATGTGATGCTCCACAAAATCACACTCTCGGTCGATATATACTTCACAGTCAAGTGTAGCCAAAAATTCATGCTTTCGCTCCGTTCTTTGCTGTCTGAGTACAAAAACATCCTCCGGCACATTTTCGTTAAGCTTACATGAATTCCCACAGTGCCAGTAACAACCATCGAATTCGGCAATTATAGCACGCGGGTTCCCGTACTTTCCAGCCGGGATATAACCGTCAACTGGATAAATTATGGACCCGTTCTGAAATGTTTTCTGCTTCCCTTTAAAACGATGTTGGAATTGGAGGTTGGGATTGTTGAAACGCATTCTTAGGTCCCGGGCCGTATCTTCTAAGTAACGTAGTTCCATGTGACACTGAGTATAACTGGGGGTGGAACGCATACGCACGTTGTAATTGTACGATACAATATGGCGGAATGAACTAATTTCCTGCGTAGCTTCCCAATCATCTCTAGGAGCTATAGCCGCATCAAGCTGCTGTTCAACGGGTTCCCACACTCTGAATAGTCCCACGGGCATCATCTGGCATAGTGACCATAAATACAGTGAATTAGCGTCAAATCCGAGGAGCTTTGCTACCAGTTTCTTTCCCCGTATTTTCGTAACACCCGCCTCATGGTACCTGTGAAAAACTATAGACGGCCCACCCACAATATTTTGTTTGATAGTATCGTGAATGTCTTTCCATTTTTCCCCAAATAGTGTGAATATGGGATTTTTCTGGAGGTCCTTCATCATTCGACCAGGAGCCACACCGAGTAGACTGATTGCGTGTTTAAACATATCCACCCCCCACGTTTCGAATTGTTGGTACATTTTTTCAACCGCTGTAAGAAATGGCACAACGTCCAAGTTATTATACCAAACCAAAAATCGCGCATAGTCTGAAAACCCTCCTGCTCCCATATAGTTTGCAAATGCTTATAGTCATCGTCTGTAATATCGGTTTGGCGCAAAGTGCTGTGAAATGCGTTGCGGGGCGGTAGATCGGTTTCGTTTAGCTGCTCCAGGGACTGAAACCACTCGTACGGCCAAAAACCTTTCGACTGCTCTACATTGAAAGCGCTTAAAAATTTCGCGTAGCTGGTGCCAGGGCTTAGATAGTTAGTAATATCGAGAAATACGAGGCTATCAGTTGCGAGACTTAGAAAACTGTTATTTTTCTTGATAGCGTGTTGAATTTTGGTTTTAGATTTTACTAAGAGTGGTATATAGTACTTCTTGATAAGGTTTAAATCGAACTTAGCGCTGTTAAATCCCAGCACCACTAGCTGTCGCAACCAGTTTTCAAACCTGTAAAAGTACCGTGCCCAGTTTTTGGTATTGTAGAAATCGGTCTCGGCTTCCAAAAATTCCTGCGTGTCTCGGACGGACGAGGTAGTTCTGCACTGAGCCAAGAGGGCACGAAATCGTTTCTTATGATGTTTGTGTTCCTGTGATTTAGCGTACAATG